>JANAVB010013955.1:0-69836 GCA_029216955.1 Iris pallida
ATATATATATATATTATATATATATATATATATATATATATATATATTCTAGATAAACATGTCCTACTGTACCATTTACCTATATATAGCCTTACCCATATATCCTATATCCTACCATGATACACTAAGATGCCATATACCTTATCTACATGGTATCAATACCCCCTTCTTATGTTAAAGCCTATTACCCATGCTATACCTACATGTACAATTATCTTTCCTATATTTATCTGCACATGTATCCTTTAATATTAGTTATATATGAATAACTTGGTTATGCCTCTACAGCCTATATGTATACACCTATGTGTACCTTTGAAGACCTAGTACCTTAGAATATATCTAAACCTCTTCATGTAGATATCCCTCTTATATACACATATAATAGAATCCCTATATCCGTGCTACCTAATCTATACTCAAGACAACTCTATACTAAATTGCTGCTGCCTACTCACTCCCTGTCCTGTATAACCTGATTAAACCCTTACCCTTGCTGCTGCTACCTGCAGTTCCATTCTCTGCACCCACATTGCCCCTACTCTATGAACATGTATCTCCTTCACCTATACTGCATTACGGTGTCCTCCTTGACACACCAACACACACACACACAACATCTACACTAGTCCCTGTAGTAACCTATGCCATCCCCTAATATCTGCACACACATGGACCTCTAATTGCTTACAAATAAACTCCATGCTTCATGTTGATTATGGACAAGAACTTACCTATAGCTACCTATCCTTTGTCTGTCTGAAACAACCACAGATACTACCTACATATCTATTCTGTACACATGTTCAGACACCTACACATGTGCATAGGCGCACACATACACGTGTTAGGCCACAGAACTGCACCTTTAATTTGCCAAACTGCTAATACTCTTATACCTACTTTCCTACAGATCTGACCACTAGATCATCCACAAAAATGTAACCTACTTGACAACTACCTGTTGATATTCAATACTCTCTATCTATAGCTCCGCATAACCCACTGATACTACTGTGCTACACTGATGTGTAGGTGCATTGAACATTGGGAACTGAACGCATCTACATATGTGTATGTATACACACCCATACACATAATCTATTGCATATACGTCTACTGTCCAACATTAATGTGTCGTGCACAAGTGCACCACACACACGTCTATGCTACTCTACCTACTGCTACAATGTGTCATGACCCGTATCCAGATATTCGAACACGAGTACATGGGCCACGCCTAGCCTACGTCGCAGTATCGACGGTAGAACATTGTCAAGTATCCAATAAATATATACAACATTTATGATCTATAATAACAACGTGCACTCAAATCACATTCGACTAAGGCAGACATGAATAAGAAAGATAGTAGTATCACTAGATCATCCAGAATCGACAATTATCATACATATTAAGAATACATCGGAGATAAATCCGATAACGAAAGATAAATCTAAATAAGAAATAATGGCCTAGAGCTCCCAGGAGTCAACTCACGGTAAATGGAACATCGGGATCTGTCTCAGCCAGCATCATTATGTAGTCCAAGAATGTGGGATATAACAACTCCTAAAAATATGGTTATCTAGTTAAGATTAGAGGTACCTATCGAGAGGACTCCAGCCCATCTCTAGTACGTATAAGCTATATTAGTTTTCTTATCAAATCAACTAATATATATCGCAATCCAAATGATAACGATAAAATGACGAATCAAGTGCAGTAAGGTTGATCAGACCGTAATACACTAATTCTAGAATAGATAAATGTATTAGAGAGGATCCCCAATAAGACATTTATCATGAACAAGCTAGAAGAAAACAAAGCCTGCAAAAGACTAGGATATAATAACAGCGAGAAGCAAATATTGGACAAAATATAAATAAAAAGAGAATGATAATAATAACAACTAAATATACATGAAGTCTTGGTATAGCAACCATCATACATCAATATCATACCTTCATCTATTACCTGGAGAGATCACCAGGTCCTCAAGGGACTAGCAAGACACATAATAAACAAGCCTATTATAACAAGAAAAACAAGTACAAGAAAATAGCACATAGGACAACTCTATAGATGGTGACATGTCACGAGAATATAATATTAATCATGGCTATAGGTACTTGTGATAATAACTGCAGCCCGATGAGGCACTAATTTCCCTATTACAGGTTCTCTACTACAGCTCGGTGAGGTACTAACAATAGAGTGTATAGCCACGGCTAGTAAAACACTCTCGCCTAAGGTACTTGGAAGCCAAGTCTATCACGTCTATTCAAGTCCAAGTCAAGTACGAGTTAAGGCATATCATGTAAACATGGTACTTGACAACACAATAGTATCAGGATCTATGCAAGAAAATTAGTGATAACTAGAATAAAGATAATAACTCATGTGCACGTATAGCGAGAAAATGATAGTGATAATAAGAAAATAATATTAACATGAATCGAAGAAAGTATGTGATTAAGTAGGACAGAAAAGTAACGTCAATATAAGAAATAAATGCAAATACTATAAAGTTCGACAAGGTGTACTTGCCTGGTAGTTGCGCATATAATCAACAATATCCATTCACTCTGTGAGCCACAAAAGTGAAACTCCCTTAAACGACTCCAGATGCTGAAATAGACGTCACCAACATGTTTTGTATAAGAAAAATGTCTAAGTTTGACTACCCATAAGTCCAATTCTAGACACAAGAACAAAACGATAATTTTAGCCAAAATAGTATTCGTAGTTGGACCCGCTTTGCACTGAAAATGTGCCATAGCCTATGGTCTTTAAATACAATGAATTATATGCCTACAAGTCTAAATTCTTGCTACAAACTCTGCTGTATGTCTAGATTTGGATTTCAATAAGCCGTACACAAAATCGTCCGTTGAGTCGGGTCGTGGGCCTGCCAAAATAGCGTTCTGTACAACCTTCTCATAATCGAACCAAACATAGAACACATGACCCGAAAAATGATAGGAGTCTAGTGGCATAATTTTCTTCGCGATGTGATGCATGTGCACAAAGTAATTTAGATTTTTACAAAGGGGCCGAAACAGTGTACCTCGACCGATACACCTCGAATTCGTTGCACACACACAACCAATTCGAGTTTCATCAAAGCCCACATGTTCGAAACATCCGTACGCACCTTTTGATGCTCTCGGGTTGCAACAAACTCATCCGGTTTGTCGGGACAGACCCTGTATCGATGTTTTTTGGGTTTTAGAAAGTTGTTTTTTTTTGTTTTTTAAACTAATTTTAACCAAACTTTATTATCAAAATAGTTTATAACTAATATAAAATAATATTTTAATTTATGAAGAATACTTATAAATGTACTCATATTACTAATAATATTTTTTTAATGGTGGAAACTCAAGCATAATAGTCCCATGTCAATACTACAACATTAATATCACAATTGGCCTACTAGTTAAGCCCCGAAACCACAAAAAATTAAATTCTGTAAAATTTTTAGAAATTAGTTAAAATAAGGGTTTCAACATTAAATCTTACACGACAAATAGTTTAGTAGAGTTTTATGAAGTATTGGAACTTTTGGACATAAAGAACATAGGATTTTTGCAGCTATGGTGTTACGGCAAATGTCAGGAATTTTATAAATTGCAACGAAGTCAAAACCTAACAAATAGATATGCATTGGAAAAATCTCGATGTAAAGTTTCAGAATAAAAATATTATAAGGATAAATCTAACCTTAGGTAGGCAAAAAGCTGCTCGCAACAGATCTTATTGGTTCTCAACACCATATCGTAGAATCGATGCTACGGATAAACTGCTTGGAACTGTGTGATCCAGAGATCAAAGATTAAAGTAGACACATAGAGGTAACTTCTAGTTTTTATTTTAGGAGAATCGAACGAGAAAACATAGATAAAACCTAGTCTATAATTCGATTAACCTGTTGTGATGAATTTTGCACAAGTTTGGTTAACTTCGGGTGCCTTTCGCGTCTCGTATCGACCAAATTAGGGCCTGAGGCTCCTCGAGAAGGTGCCAGGGTGTTAGAGGGTGTCGGTCGAAATGTAGGTGGTAGGAGGGTTGGAAGAGGTCGGGGTGATGAGTTTCTGTTGGATTGAAAGAAAAGTGCAAAAATAGAAAATAAATAGGAGCTCATTTTCTAAAGCATAAATATGTAAAGTATATTTAGTCATCATAGAGTGAAGGGGTCTACGTAAGAAAGAGGAGGTAGGAATTCATTTATTTTTGGTTTGAGGGAATTTGGTTGAGATTTGATTATTTAAATCAACGGTGTATCTCAAATAGATTTGATTCGGTCCAAATTAGGAAAGTAGTTATAGAGTTGATTTAAAAAAAGATTTAAATCAATATATCTGCCATTAATTCATAAAAATTAATCTAAAATAGGTCTAGGGCACCCTAGAATAGGCTCTACAAACCCAACTTGGACTAGTTTTGGGTCGATAAAATTGTGGTGATCGATTTGAGTCCAATATGTCTATTGTTTTGACTTGTATGCCACTTAAGATTAAATAACACATGGGAACCCAATTGAGTGACACACCATAGGCATGTGTGTAGTAGGCTCGAAATGGGTCAAAACCATATATTGGGTGAAATGATTTGGATCGGAGTTGGGCCTTAATTGCTATTTGGAAAGGTATTCAAATTTTACGATATATACTAAAATAACTATTTTACCCGTAAAGTTATACATGAGAAATATAGCATTAGAGAACATTTTTGGATGGGACATGATATATCAAACTAATAGTGGACTCGTCTAGAATTAGATAATGGGAGTAGATTTGAGAAATTGATAATTATTGTGCTTCAAAATTCAAAGCTACGAAAAACTTCATCTATGGTCATAATGAAAAATAAAATTTAATCTAACAAATAGAAGTCATATAAAATTAAAAATTCCCAAAAATTAGTGTCCTTACACGGCGGTAGAACGCTGTCAAGTACCCAATAAATATCTACAATACTTATGATCTACAATAACAACTTGTACATAAATCAAATATGACTAAGCCAGATACGAATAAGAAAGATAGTAGTAATACTAGATCATCCAGAATCGACAATAATCATACATATCAAGAATGTATTGGAGATAAATTCGATAACGAAACATAAATCTAAATAAGGAATAATGCCCTAGAGCTCCCAGAAGTCAACTCACGGTAAATGGAACATCGAGATCTGTCTAAGCTAGCATCGTCATGTAGTCCAAGAATCTGGGACATAACAACTCCTATAAATATGATTATCCGGTCAGGATTGGAGCAAAGTACATAAACTAAAAGCAGTTCCAATTAATTGACAAGTGCTATGAAATAATAAATATTAATGTAACACTTGATGAGCAATTTTTAAGGGACAATGTACAAAATAGAAGAAACAAGGTAAATAAGGAACAATATATATAATAGAAAGAATGTGTAAATATGTAAAGAAAAACATGTATGTGATAACTAGAAACCCTGTCATGCAAGTATATAACTAGTAAGTATAGAATAATCCAGAAAATTTGCATCTAAACTAGTGTTTTGAAATACCAAGTTGACATGTGAACGACTAGGGGTAAAATCTGGCAAATCACACATGTCGTGTGTGGCTGCTATTTTTCCAGTAAGACCTTGGGATATAAAGGGTATGTTCACACGTCTCCTAGGTATTTCTTCGCCCGACTAGTACTCGTGGATCCAGGTCCCGACATGAAAAATCTCAATAGTCTAGAGTAGATCATTAGTCCAGAAAATGCATTAATCCAGCAAATCATTAGTCCAGTGAAAGTCGATAGGCCTGAAACTACGTGTCTCAAGACTATGGATCCATACAATACCAATCCATGTATCCATCGTATCAGGAATCAAGTAAAACACTAATATAAACATACATCATTAAAAATATTAAATAATAAAAACTATCAGAGAATGTACTCGCCTTAATTTATATGGAGTCGACGTGCACAACATGAATATGTCAGAACGGAATAGGTAACGATACTATACTCCATAAGGTGGTCCCAAACAACGGCACAGGTAGTTCCATTGAGTCCAAAATAGTCCAAATAGTCTACTTTGGTATATGAAAGTCCAAGATCAGAGTTTGAAACGATAATCAAGGTCTAATGGAATCTACGATCATAGAATAGGACTATTAGTCATAATTTATGATTTCAAGGGAAGAGATCACTAAATACATATAACTATGTTGAAAATTATTTAGAATAATACTAGATACATGTATCAAAATATTGGAAATCATCCTAGTACCAAAATCCCTAATTAGTCAAACACGATTTTAGGTCAAAACTTAATAAATATATTTTATAAATATTATCATATAATTCCAAATAAATAATACTATTAATAACAATAATCACAATAATAATAATAATAATAATAATAATAATAATAATAATAATAATAATAATAATATAATGCATGTACGTTTATATACATATAATACATTTATACACCATACTCAAATATATACAATATGTAGAAAATATGTACACAAATATACATATGTAAATGCTATAATCAAAACCCTAGTAATTTAAACCCATTAATTTTTATTAGCCTAAAATAATAATTTAAAGAATAAGACCAACCCAATATAATTACAGATATTAAAAACCCAAACAATTTTCCCTGTTGGCTCAGCCCAACCCATGTATTTAAATTAAAATTTGTTAATGGACACAACCAAGAAAAATTTATAGCCCATCCTATACTAATCTAAACCCAAAAACATTATCAATGATAATAATACCATTAATCACTTAATACATATAACTCACAGAAGGGGGAGGGGTCCCATCTGCTGTTCCCATTCTCTTCCGTAAATCTAAATTTTACCTAACAAAATCGAGGAAGAGAAGTAGAGCTCACCAGCGTGGGGGGTCGCCGGTGTGGAGTAGCACGACGGCTTTGGAGGAGCCGTCGAGCGGAGGTGTTGGGAAGATCGGCACGTCTCTTCAACGAGCACGACTCACGAAGCTCGTCGAAAATATCCTACGACGGGATGCTTGATGGAGATACCAGATGTGGCCACAAGATCGGGAGGCACGACAGCGGCAAGCTATGTCTCACTCTAACTCTCTTGTGGTGGTGGTGCTTGTGTCGCTGGAGAAGGAGTTGGTGGTGGTGGTCGGAGTTATTGGGCAGAGATGTTAGACAGAGGTAGTGGAGTTGGTTGGGGGGAGTATAAGCAGGGTGTTAGTGATGAGGTTGGAGTGTAGGCATTGGCTTAGGTGGTGGTGGGTTGTGTCCGGCTACAGTAGGATGTCGGCGGAGGCATGGCCATCAGGAGGTCGGGAATGCTGGCCAGCAGGGGTGTTGGTGATTTGGGTGGAGATGCGGTCGACTGGGTGGTCGTAGATGGCGAGGTTGACTGACGGTCGTGGTTGTAGGAACGAAATCGTAAAGCAGAATACTCTAGAGGGGGGGTGAATAGAGTAGGCAGCGAAATGTTGCTAATTAAAAACTTGTTAGCAGTTAGATCATAGATATAATAATAATCACAAAAATAAGTAACTGTAATAAAAAAGAGTGATCCGAAGGCAAACGCAAACACTGAAATTTATACTGCTTTCCCTCTTGTGATGACTAGTCCAGTCGGAAGAACTCTAGCTTCCAATTGAATCCACTATTGGAAAATCTTGCAAGTTTTCATACGAAGTCCTTTCAACTTCTACAGACGCGAGCTTTGATACGAAGAACTCGACCAACTTCAATTGTGAAGAGTCAAACTTCAATTAAGCCTCTGATTACAATCGCTCTAAAACTTTTGGACCGTACCGCACTGGCAAATCGACTAGAGGATTGTAACTGGCTTGGGATTTGAAAATTGAAGCTTTTAGAACTCTTTGGAAGAAATATAAGCTTTAGATGAGAAGAGATTGAAAGTGAATTGGTGATTTGAAAAGATTGAAATCCTTCTCTATCTATAGTTTTTCCAAAGGCAGAACTCTGACAGAATTCAGGCAAAATTCGGACAGAACTCTTTGTAACCAACCGCAACTGAAGAGAGACCAAGTTCAAAATCAAACGTTCACATAATGTACAACTTGGCCAAACTCTGGCCGAGTTCTGTCAGGGTTTGGTCAGTTGATTTTATGAAAAATAATTTTGGCTTTTTGAAAAGTCCTTCAGAAGCTTTTTGTAAAATATACGTTTTTCAAAAACATAGGTCATTTTAAAAAGATAGGTCAGTTTTGAAAAACGATTTTGGATAGCCTATTTGCCAGTACGACTTGGTGTACAATGTATTCCTAGACTCAATAAAAATGAAAAATTATATTGCTTTAAAGGAAATACATTCTTGAGTGGCAAACAGCTTCGGTCTTGAACTGAGTAGGTATCCATCTTTGATCAGTGTCCAAAATGTCGTTAGTAAACATCTGAATTGATTCGTATATCGAGACAGAGTTTAATCAATTATTAAAATCAGGTTTGAGCATGACCAATGGGCCAACAATCTCCCCCATTTTGATAATTGACAAACCTTGACCGATATAACATCTTAGTTTTGATCAATTCAAAAGTGTACTGAAAGTACTGAGATAAAATGAAAAAAAATTATTTATAACATGTATTCATGATGATGTTAGATCTTATTTCTTCCCCGTTGTCACTTAGCAAAATAATTGCAAAAGAAAAAGCTCCCCCGCATTAAATGCATAAGTAACAAGCAGTAAAGAAACACAAGAAAAATATATAAGAACATTCATCACAGGCATGGTATAAATATTTATAGAAAGATAAGATAAACAGATATGGTATAAACAACACAGGCATGGTATTTGTCACAGGCAGTTTATATGGAAGCATAAAGAAAGATAATGCTGTAATAAAGCTGAACCAAAAGTGCTGAATAATAAACTAAACTGAATCATATGCCAAACTGAGGCATAAAAATATGTCTATCAAATGTCACAAATCATATCCAAATAAAAGAATACTGATAATATCTTAGAATTTTGGAGCATTTCCAAGTAAAAATAAGACAAAATAGATAGTCACAAAAAGTAACATCTCAAAAGTCATCCTCATCCTCATCATCATCGGCTGCAGTGCCAGCATGTCCAGATGGACCAGCTCCAGAAGTGCCAGCTCTAAAAGTTTATGGAGTAGCACCAGAAGTACGATGCCAATCGTATACGTTCCCTAGCTGGAACAGAGAGTGGACCGCCTCATCATCAATGCGGTAGCCAGATACAGAAGGATCTCTAGGAAGAGAGCTAGCAGAGTGACCCGTTTGTGCAAATCTAAGATTGGCAAAGGAGTTGGCAATAGCCTGGAACCGGGTCACGTTATGAAACTCATGTTCCCTGGAAGTGTCAACGAAGAATATCTACAAATCTGATAGATGCTGGTGAATTCTCGAAGGTCATAGGGTAAGACTGAGGAGGACCAGGTGTTGTGGGAGTAGGTACAGGAGGAGTAGGTACAGTAGGTGGAGGAACAGTGGTAATGCTGCGACGAGAAAGCTTAAGGAACTTGGGCTCAGGATCAAGAGCACAAGTGGATAAGTCAATATCGAATCTCTGAAAGATGCTTGGGTTGATCATCGCATAAGAGAGGTTGCGTTCTCTTCTACGACATCTATCCATCATCTGAATGACGGTCTTAGGGGCAGAAAAAGGAATCCCCTTAATAATATGATATAAAGCAGAAAGCTCAAGTGTAGTGACATCATCTTTTGAAGTAGATTTTGGAAGTAGAGTAGAATAGATGATGCGATGTAATTTGTAGTTGAACAAGTTCAAGTTATTGGCCTTGAACTTTGCAGGACGAGCACGTACGGGCGCACAAAGCTAATTCTTGAAACTAACGATAGTCGTACCCTTGGGGAAATCGAAATCAGTGATATCATCGAGCGGGGCACCTTCGTTTGGAAGACCAAGGATTTCCACTAGCAATTCATCATTGAACTCGATATCTATCCCGCCGACACGAGTTCTCACGGTAAAAGTGTCTAACACGAAATTATAGTAAAATAGTCTAATAGCATTAGTAGCTATAGGGAATTGTAAAGTAACAAAGTGATGTAACCCAAATGCCTCAAAGGAAGGACGGTGGTCAGAAAATACAGTCCATTTGATCGAAGATCCGGCACATATAGTATGTATAATAAAGTCGGCATACCAAAGTAAGGCTTGGTCGGGAGTTTTGAAATAAAACTCGTCCGATGCACCGTCATCCGATTGGACCAGAGAAAAGAGGGAATCCGTATGTGGATCAGAAGATGATGCCTCTTCACTGGCATGGGTCTTCTTCCTCTTGAAAGGATTGAATCCCTTAGGCATTCTATATCAAAAACTAGAAACCCTAATAATTTGAAAGTGGAGGAGAGAAGGAATTATACCTTCCGAGAATCAGGTATGCTGTAGAGGACGAGATTCTCCGCACGAATCCAAATTTTGGACGAAGATCTCCACGTAGATTGGAAGAAGGAAGGTAGAGAAGAACTAGGGTTTTCGGGGCGCTGTTGCTGCTGTTGATGTGGTTTTGGAAGAATAAAGAAGATGGGGGCCTCGGGTTCTGATTGATATATACATATACCCAGCCGAACTCTGGCCGAATTCAGACCGAACTCGGGCCGAATTTGCCAAGGGTTCTCCTGGCTATATAATTTTTTTTTGAGGGCCACATCTTTTTCATCAATACATTTCAAATATTTAATTCTAAGTTTAGTAATTTTAAATTTTAAATAATATAATTAATATTATTTTATAAATTAATATTCTTTACTCAGCATCTGTTTCAGATTAGTTGTAGGAGTACTGTCCCAGCTAACGGAGGTTCACCGAGAAACTCTTAAATATCGCTTCTCTTCGACCGTAGTTGTAGTGACAGACAGACTCTTTTTAGGCTTGTCTCGAAAACAGTTATTGAGTATTGAATAAATTAATTAATAAAACAAAATTAATTAATAAAACAAAATTAATTAATATTATTGACATCTAAAATTCCTAACTCTCGACGTAAATAATTGAAACGATCTTCCACTAGAGGTTTTATGAGTATCTTAGCCAATTGATTCTGTGTGTCTATGTATACAAGGTCTATATCTCCATTTTGTTGATGATCTCTAAGAAAGTGATGTCGAATCTCGATATGTTTAGTACGAGAGTGACATACTGGATTCTTAGTCAAATTAATAGAACTAGTGTTATCATAGAAAATAGGTATATGTGTAAAATGCAATCCATAGTCATCTAAAGTTTGCTTCATCTACAAAATTTGTGCACAACAGCGTCCTGCGGTGATATACTCAGCCTCGGTTGTTGATAATGTGACAGAATTTTGCTTTTTGCTAAACCAAGAGACTAGAGCTTTTCCTAAGAAATGACATATACCGCTGGTGCTTTTTCTATCTACTTTGCATCTGGCAAAATCAGCATCCGAATAACCGGTTAGGTCAAATGACGTAGTTTTGGGATACCATAAACCGACAGAAGAAGTGCCTTTAAGGTATCAAAAGATACGCTTAACTGCGCACAGATGTGATTCCTCAGGATTAGCTTGAAAACGTGCACACAAGCAAACACTAAACATAATGTCTGGTCGACTATCAGTTAAACACAGTAAGCTACCGATCATACCTCGATACTTACGTATGTCGACGGGTTTGCCTTGTTCATCAATATCAAGCTTGGTTGAAGTTGCCATTGGAGTGCTAAGTGGCTTGACTGCTTCCAGGTCGAACTTCTTTAACAGATCTTTTGTGTACTTTGCTTGATTTATGAACGTCCAATTGTTGGTTTGTTTGATTTGCAGTCCGAAAAAAATTTCAGCTCTTCCATCATGCTCATCTCAAACTCATTCTTCATACACTTTAAAAATTCTTGACAAAGAGATTCATAAGTAGATCCAAAAATAATATCATCTACATAAACTTGAATCAAAAGAATGTTGTTATTCAAAAATTTTATAAATAATGTAGTGTCAACCTTTTCCTTTGAAAAATCGTTATCAAGTAGAAAAGAGCTTAGACGATCGTACCAAGCACGAGGGGCTTGTTTCAAACCGTATAAGGCTTTCTTCAACTTGAAAACATAATCAGGATTTTTGAAATCAATAAATCGGGAGGTTGAGCTACATAAACTTCTTCTTTTATAAAACCATTTAAAAATACGCTTTTGAAACCCATTTGAAATAACTTGAAATTATGAAAACATGCAAATACACATAACATGCGAATGGATTATAATCTCGTAACTGGGGCATAAGTCTCATCGTAGTCGATACCTTCTTCTTAATTGTATCCTTGAGCTACAAGTCGAGCCTTATTACGAGTCACTAAACCATTCTCGTTCAGTTTGTTTCAGAATACCCAACGGGTGCCAATGACCGGATGATCAATGGGCTTGGGAACAAGTTCCTAAACTTGATTCTGTTCGAATTGGTTTAATTCCTCTTGCATAGCATCTAAACAAAAATTATCACTATATGCTTCTTCAATATTTTTGGGTTCAAACTGCAAAACAAAAGCAACATTAGAAGCTATATCTTTATTAGAGGAATGAGTACTTACACCCTTGGTAATCTCACCAATTACCAAGTCCTTTGGATGATCTACCAAGAATCTCATCTCTTTTGGCGTATCCTCAGGATTGCTAGTTCTGGATTCTTTGCTTGAAGACGCAGCTGGTGTTTGGTGTGAAGGTTCTGCATCTTTGTGTGATGGTTTTGTAGTAGCTGTACTTGGTGTAATTACGTCTTCATTGTCGTCATCGTCTAAGTGTTGATTTAGCTCATCAAACTTGACATTGATTGATTCTTCGATGATCATGGTTCTTTTATTGAAGACTCTGTATCCTTTGCTCTTTGCTGCATAACCTAAAAATATACCTTCATCGGCATTTTCATCAAATTTACTCAGATTGTCTTTAGTATTAAGAATAAAGTATTTACAACCAAAAATCATAAAATATGAAACATTGGGTGTTCTATCAAACCATAGTTCATAGGTAGTCTTCTTCGATATAGGTCGAATTAGAACCCTATTAAGAATATAGCATACTGTATTGACAGCTTCAGTCCAAAAGTATCTAGGTAGACTAAATTGGTTTAACATTACTCTAGCCATTTCAGATAGAGTTATGTTCTTACGTTCCACAACTCCATTTTGTTGTGGAGTACTAGGGCAAGAGAATTCATGTAAATAACCGTATGTGTCACAAAATTGCTTGAATTCTGTATTCTCAAATTTACTGCCATGATCACTACGAATGTGAGTAATCATGAACCCTTTTTCATTCTATACTTTCTTGCAAAAGGTGACAAATTCTGATAATGCATCATTCTTGCGTGCAAGAAAATATACCAATGTATATCTAGAAAAATCATCTACAATGACAAATGCATATAACTTACCACCTAGGCTAGCAATTCTACTTGGTCTAAATAAGTCCATATGCAACAGTTGTAGAGGTCTAGTGGTACTTACAGCGTTCTTGTATTTGAATACGGATCGAGTAGCTTTGATCTTTTCACATTCACTACATATCGTTTCCTTCTTGAAAGATATGTCTGGTAAGCTGTGTACCAAATTCTTTGAAGATAGTCTTGAAATAGTATCCATGTATGCATGACCGAGTCTCATATGCCATAGTTGACTCTCAATGCTTTTGGCCATCAAACATCTACCTGCTTTGTTAGCATCTTCTAACAGATAGAAAACATATATATTGTCTTCCCTGATACCTTCAAAGATAGTACTGCCAGTTGAACTATCAACTATAATACATTTGTCTTTGACGAAGTTAATGCCGTAACCATGATCAACTAAATGGCTTATGCTGAGCAGATTATGTTTTAACTCGGTAACTAGACAGACATCTTTAATCACAGGATAGGGAGCCTTACCAATGTTACCGATACCGATTATGTACCCTCTTAAATTATTATCGACGGAGACGTATCCTTCTTTATTCTTCTTCGACAGTGTTGCGAATAATGAAGCATCACCGGTCATGTGCCGTGAGCAACCGCTGTCGAGGATCCATTTGCTCCTAGCATGTGAAGGGCGTTCCACCTACAAAATAATTTATAGATGAAACTCTTGGTACCCATTTCTTGTAGGTCCTGACTGGTTAGTTTTTGGTATCCGTACATAAACATTTAAATCTACTAACTTTCTGATTCTACATGCAAAGAATATATGACCAATGAGGCCACAATAATGACATTTTGCATGTTGAGTGTTGAAAGTTGTGTGAGGTGCATGATTGGTAGGTTTTGGTTTTCTAGTATAGAAGAATGCATGCCTATTAGTCTTCTTGGGCATAGGTTTGGTATGGTTTGGTCTGACAGTATTTGGTTTGGGCGTGTTCCGATGATTCGGTAATTGACACGTGTTAGAATAGGAAGCAGCAACTTCAGGCCAATTTTCTAAACTAATTTCCAACTTTTTGGAAGTGTCATATAATCTAGTATAGTCAGATGTAAGTGTTTTTATTCTGACTTGTGCATACTGGAGACTCTTTCTCTCCTTAGATAGGTCTTCCTTTAACTGGATAATAGTTTTAGTCTTTTTCTTTGGATACCTTAATAGTCTCGTGTAACAACAACTTAATAGATGAAAGCTCACCAGACTCAGTTGAAGAGTCATTATTTCTAACATAATCTAGTTGGTCGGTATGTCTTCCTATCTCACCTTTGTACTCTTTGAGTACCTTCTTAGAGGTTTCATATTTACTATACAGTTTCATGTAATCATTTAACAGGTCAATAAAAGCCTCTCCTAGTGGCTCAAAGGTGAAATCATCATAAGGATCAAATAGAGGATTAGTGATTACCTGATCGCAAGCCATCAAGCATATATTTGCAGCATTATCTGATTATTCGTCTTCTGAGTCGTTGGCTTCACTTTCATGCCATATGCTTGTATTGGCGTACTTCCTTGATGTAGATTTCTTCAGGTAGCCTTTGTCATGTTTGCTGCTTTTTCTTGTTGATGATGATGCTGTTGGACAATGTTTCTTCATGTGTCCTTTCTTCTTGCATCCGTAGCAAATAGGATCTTTCTCATTGTTATTGTTGTTGTTGTCTTTTATTCTCCTGTTAAATCTCATGAACTTCTTGAATTTTCTTACCAGAAGAGCTTGATCTTCAGAGTCAGAGTCGCAGTCGTCAGAATCATCTTTGACAGTTCTTCTATGTTGAGCCTTGAGGGCGATCGACTTTTCTGACTTCTCCTTTGGGGTAGCATCTTCAAAGTCTTGAAGTTCTAACTCGTGAATGAGTAGCTTACCTATGAGTGTTTCCAGGTACATTGTTGAGAGGTCGTTTCCTTCAATGATTGCTGTAGCCTTTGGAATCCAGTTCTTTACGAGAGCTCGTAGAAGTTTGTGAATCTTTTCATGGTTACTGTAATCCTTGCCTAGTGAAGACAACGGATTTACAATATCCAAGAATCTTATAAACATCTGAGTGACTGATTCACTTGACTTCATTCTGAACGCCTCGTACTCCTGAGTAAGTCTGCTGATCTTTGACTCCTTGACTTGTGTTGTTCCTTCGTGGGTTACTTCGAGAAGTTTCCACACTTTATTTGATGTTGTGCAGGTAGACACCATGTTAAATTTAGTTCTGTCTAAAGTACAAAATAAAGCGTTAATAGCACGTGCGTCAAGACTGGCCTTTTCTTTTCATCCTCTGTATATTTGTCATGGGTTTTTCAACTAAAACTCCATCAATATTAATATGAGGAGGCTTTTTGTATCCATCAATAACTACAGACCATAAGTCAAAATCAAGAGATTTTAGGAAGAAACTCATACGTGTTTTCCAATAAGTGTAGTTTGTGCCGTCAAACAGTGGAGGTCTGTTTGTGGCTTGGCCTTCACTTGTGAATTTCACAGTTGCCAAGTGTAATTCTGTGATCTATATAACAATTGAAAAATAACTGAATATAGCTACAATTTTACCTTGCTTTACCTGTATAACCCGCTCTGATACCAATTGTAGGAACAAAATTGTAAAGCAGAATACTCTAGAGGGGAGGGGGGTGAATAGAGTAGGCAGCAGAATATTGCTAATTAAAAAATTTGTTAGCAGTAAGATCATAGATATAATAATAATCACAAAAATAAGTAACTGTAATAAAAAAGAGTGATCAGAAGGCAAACACAAACACCGAGATTTATACTGGTTTCTCTCTTGTGAGGACTAGTCCAGTCGGAAGAACTCTAGCTTCTAGTTGAATCCACTATTGGAAAATCCCACAAGTTTTCATACGAAGACCTTGCAACTTCTATAGACGCGAGCTTTGATACAAAGAACTCGACCAACTTCAATTGTGAAGAGTTAATATTTAATCAAGCCTCTGATTACAATCGCTCTGAAACTTCTAGACCGTACCGCACTAGCAAATCGACTAGAGGATTGTAACTGGCTTGAGATTTGAAAATGAAAGCTTTTTAGAACTCTTAGGAAGAAATATAAGCTTTAGAAAAAAAGAGATTGAAAGTGAATTGGTGATTTGAAAAGATCGAAATCCTTCTCTATTTATAGTTTTTCCAAAAGTAGAACTCTGACAGAATTCGGGCAGAATTCGGAGAGAACTCTTTATAACCAACCGCAACTGAAGGGAGACCAATTTCAAAATCAAACGTTCACATAATGTTCAACTTTGCTGAACTCTAGCCGAACTCTGGCCGAGTTCTGTCAGGGTTTGGTCAGTTGATTTTGTGAAAAATAATTTTGACTTTTTGAAAAGTCCTTCAGAAGCTTTTTATAAAATATATATTTTTCAAAAACATAGGTCATTTTAAAAAGATAGGTCAGTTTTGAAAAACGATTTCGGATAGCCTATTTGCCAGTACGACTTGTTGTACAATGTATTCCTAGACTCAATAAAAATGAAAAATTATATTACTTTAAAGAAAATACATTCTTGAGTGGCAAACAGCTTCGGTCTTGAACTGAGCAGATATCCATCTTTGATCAGTGTCCAAAACGTCATTAGTAAACATCTGAATTGATTCGTATATCGAGACAGAGTTTGATCAATTATTAAAATCAGGTTTGACCATGACCAATGGGCCAACAATGGTGACAATGGAGTAGGGGAAATGTGACCAAAGAGATGTAGGTGGCGGTGTTGACGGGGAGAGGCCAAAGCCGAGGCAGGGAAAGTCGGAAAGAGGGGAGTGGTGGCTGAATGGTGGTCGAGAGTGCTCTAGCCAAGTTGGCCATAGTGGTGATGGGGAAGTGGCTGACGTTGAGAGGTTGGCCGGGGAAGTCGGCAAGAGCAAGTGATGTTGGGTGGTGTGAGTGTGTCTTTAGGAAAATTTTGTCATGTAAAATATTAGGGAGTCCCCAATACTTATAGAAGTAGTGTAGGAAATCCTAATGGCAATGTTGTAAATGTAATAGACTTAGGAAAATAGTGGAAACTACTAACAACTAACATTAATCACTAACTACTAATTTAACTAGTTGATTAATTACTATTTAATTATAAATTAGCTACTAACTATCAATTACTAGCTAAATTCAAAGTCCAAGCCCATAATCCAAACCTAAGGCTTGGTAGGCTAAAATGGACAAGCCCACGATCCAAGTCCAAACATGGTAGGCTAAAACTAAGGCAAAAATGACCTTAGCCCAAAAAAAAAGAAAGTAGAATAATTTAAAAATTATTATAAACTTTAGGATTAAAATAAAATAGTAATAAAAGTATCTTTATTTGCAAACTATTTTTGACAAATCCTTTTCTATATGTAAAAGTAAATCTATAACATATGAAAATTCTAGAAAATGGACAAGAAGTTATTTAGCATAAATCTCGCATAATATAGTTTTACATAACCAATGACCCAACAAATGTATCGATAGCATATTACGATCGAAAATATACTCAATATTAAAATTCATGATTTCAAAGATATTAGAAAAATTTAGTAAAATTAAAAATTCGTAGAAATTCCATAATTCGGTAAACGGAGGTTAAAATTCTACCATCCTTAAATAAATTTTGTCCTCAAAATTTAAGACAGTCAATATCAGCAAAGGGATTAAAACACGATAGAGAGTTTAGTTAATACCTTAGGCACGATGAAAGAATGATGTCTTTGACATGATCAAGATAATCAATTCAAAATCACTTATGCATGAATAATGATTTTGGCATGATAGATTCGTAGTATGGACAATATTATATAGGCACGATTTATAAATAAACTCAAGTCATTTAGGCACGATCTCTGTCACGGCTAGTAAACCTAAGATAGAATTAAAATTCAACTACGGGATGATCAATAGAGTTTAGTTTTGATGAAAATCAGATTTAAGGTTGCATAGGCACGATTAAGAACAAAACATAGTTATGACCAAGGATAAAATTTTGGACACAATCAAGATTCGAATTCATAGTCTTATAGGCACGATCGAAAATCTAATGATCAGATTACATAAGTCATGAATAACAGTCGAAGCTCTGACGTGATTAGTGATTTGGGAATGATTAAAAATCACTTAGGCACAATCTAGGATATTGCTACGAAAAATTTAAAACATAGGCATGATTAGGAATGAAATCAAAGCACGAGTGACTATAGAGTCAAGATTTAGGCACGGTAGAAAATTTCATTCAGACATGATCAAATCCAATTCTGAAACGACTAAGTTCGTAATTAAATCAGATAGTCGTAATCGAAAATCAAAATTTTAGGCACGATTCATGGGTAAATTAATAAGTATAGTCATGATCATTATAATCACGGTCATGGGAATCAAAGTCATCTAGTCATGCTAGGTCATCTAGGCATGACTACACATAAAAATTTAGGTATAATCAAGAATAGTATGAAATCCAAACATGGTTAGAACATAACCTAGACATTATTAAGAATTAAATTGAAGTTTTACGCATGAACGATAATGGCATTAAAACCTAACAAGATCCGAATAAAATTTTGGCCCAATCAAGGATAAGGTCAGTCTAATCTTGACCGAAACATTATTTGGATCAGATAAAGGATATAATCGATGTGTAGGCACGAGCAATAGGGGACCGAAATCTAATTGATGATTGGATTTAAATCATTTGATTATATTCAAGAATCAAAAACCTTGGCATGATAAATATATTCAAAATTGATTGGTCCCGATCAAAGTAGATCATGATTAAGCGATATCGAAATTTAAGGAACGATTTGAGGGTATAGAAATCATATTTCTTCTACTAAGATAGGAAATTCAAAAGATAGGATTTGCAAAAGGAAGTCAAGGTAATCATCTCACTCTACTTCGACTACTACCAGGAATATCTGATCGTTATTTCCCAACTTTGCTTCTATCGTATAAGTCTAGATATACCACTACCAACAATCATGATCTTAAATCATGAAGATCAATCCTTCTATAACTACTATAGGCTTGACCTCTATTCTAGAGGTACTACCCATGAAACATACTCTTGGCTATAACTCATCAATTCCTTTTTTACTTTCCTTGATTTTGTAGTCCCTTATCCTCATAGTCATCTTGAAGTCCAATTTCCTCCACCTTGTCTCTAATTTGGATCCGAAATCCCTAAATTAGGGATATAAAATTCTTGAGCAATATTCAAATCATACTCCGCGTACTACTCAAACCTAATGCCACCACTACCACATAAAATTTTACTTCCCTGTTATAAAAATTGGCCTTCACATATCCTTCAATCGTATACCTTCAAAGGTTATCATCCTTAAAATTTATAGGCCGCACGAAATCTCTAAATTTTTCTATAATTAAAATTTTTGTTTTCCTACAAGTTCTTAGTCATTCTCCTACCAATGCTTTACACAATTTCGTATCATCACCTCATGTAGTTATAAACCCCTTTCTTGTATTTTGGATTCTAAATTCAGTATCTTAGAATTAATTCGAAACCTATCAAGAATCAGTAACTTAAAAATATCTAAGTTCTCTAAATCAAGTTGCCCTCGAATAACTTAATCAGTTTTTTATGAATACAACTCTGATATTTTACAGTCCTTATCATTAATGTATATTCCACCGTCCTTATTTCTCAAAATCCTCCTACACCTTTTTTCTTACATAATTACCCCATACTCTAAATAATCCTCTTAGTGTAATCATTTCCAAGTTGATACTATCGGTCTCTTGATTTCGTTTACAATCCTAGTCATATATGTCATACCCCACACCCGATTTAGGGGCACGATCATGTGGGTACGTCCAGCCTACCCCGCAGAGTCGTCAGTAGAACGTTGTATTGGTCAACTATAACATCTAGCTACAACCCTACAAAATATAAACCAGTTATCTCTGTATGAAGGAATATATAATCATAACTCAATCACATGAAACTAAGAAAGATAAGCACGAATATGATAAGGATAAAGATGAAATAGATAGTCTGAAATAGTAGCAGAGTTACACAAACAAGTTCAAAATTTAAGATATAACACAAATCTCATAATAAGTACTATAAATCCAAAGTATCAACTATAGAATACAGGTCCAGTAAAGCCTAACTAAACTAGGTCACTACTGGAGGTGAGTCCTCTACAAGCACCGTCTCCACAGGCAAGTCCTGGTCAAAGTCTCCATCTATTCCAAACCCGTAGAAGGTCATGCAATCCGCATCTAAGTCCTCTGAAAAATAGTCATCCAGTCAGGATTGGAGTGAAGTACAAAGGCAAACAACAGTTTCAATAAATTGACAAATACTATAAGAAATAATTATAATGGAATACAAGAAGGACTATCAAACTGAAAGTAAAACAGTACAAGGATATTTGAATATTATGTCAAGGTGTGAGAATATAAAGTAAAACTAGAATGTAAAGCAATACAGGTAATCTGGGTATAATATATGTATAAATGATGCCTTGACATGTTAGAGCATTATGTGATTGGCTTGGGTCCAGATCAGGCTATTCCATTTGACCGGCTACGCACAAGTACGAGTATAGAGAATCAGGCCAGCCAAAAAGGAAAGCTATGCAGAAGTACTATCAGGTCAGGCTACACCCTATGTATGGTAAGGGTGAGCTATGCACAAGTAGTAAACAGTTGGGGTATTGATCATACAACCTCTAATAACTTCCCAATCCCTCGAATATTATAATGGTTCCAACCATGACACATCATGATATGGGATTAAAAGAGTAGGAGGTCAGCCTACTCCAAAATTGGTGTCTATACAAGTACAAAAAAGAAGATCGAACAATGTACCAATATACCAGGTTAACCGAGAATAATATCTCATGACGGGATCCAACGTATACTAGTCCGTGTATCCTCGTGTCGAGAATCAAGTAAAATACTATAACTGAATAGATATAGAAAATATCAAATCAATAAAAACTATCAGAGAATGTACTCGCCTGCGGTCCTGAACAGTCAATATGAATCGAGACTCAAAGTGGAGTCGCAGAGCTATATATGAGATATAGATATGTGAAATTGGGTTTACAGTGTTAGACATGGTTTTTTAGTGTGCGATATGCAATCTAGGTCAAGACTAGGTCAAGTATTGACTCACAGTTGACTTTTTGGTCAACTGGTCAACCTGGTAAAACCTTAGTCAAATATAGGTCAAATGTTGACTCACAGTTGACTTTTGGTCAACCCTGGTCAAACCCTCGACAAATATAGGTCAAATGTTGACGCACAGTTGACTTTCAGTCAAATTAGTTAACCTTGTTCAACCATGGTCAAGTTATCCTCTTACAAGTCCTTACCTACCTAAATACCCTAATCTAGGTATTCACATGCCCTATATTACCCTATACATGTATATACATATATAGGATATACAAATCTATCCTAGGTAATACACTACCTATACCTTAGAGTAAGTAATCTCATATACCTATACCTAGATCACTTAGAAGGCATTTCCCCCAAATCCCCATTTGATAGGTTAACAAACCTATATATCTAGGTAAATACTATACCTTAGCTAATAGGCCGTCTAAACCTTAACTAATCTAGATATCCCACTATAATACCATAGGTAATCCTTATATATAGGTAATCCTTATTCCACAATATATATATATATATATATATATATATATATATATATATATATATATATATATATATATATATATATATATATATATATATATATATTTTCTATATATATATATATATATATAAATATATATATATATATATATATATATATATATATTTATATATATATATATATTAAATATATATATATATTTTTTTATATATATATATAAATATATATATATATATTTATATATATATATATATATATATATATATATATATATATATATATATATAAATATATATATATTTATATATATTAGGTAATCCATATTACAATATATATATATATATATATATATATATATATATATATATATATATATATTTTTATATATATATATATATATATATATATATATATATATATATTTTTATTTTATATATATATATATATATATATATATATATATATATATATATATATATATATAATACATATAGATGATAAACCTCTTTAAACCCAAATCTCATCAAATGGCCATATGGCCTAAAACCCACTATCACAAGGGAATCCTCTGCTGCCATGCACACAACAAGGGGCGTCCTAGCCTCCTGAAGCTAATAAAACTATTGTTGCATTCATTGCAAGCTGTTGTAAACCTGTATGCTTGTATTGCCTGCTACTGCTGCTGCCTACTTGAACTGCTAGGCCAAAACCAAATACAAGGCAAGCAAGCCCTACTGCCTGCAAAATGATCTTGTTGTTGTTGCTGCATGCTATTGCAACTAAAACGTGCTGCAAAGCCACATGCTCATGCTCTCTAATCCAACCATGACACAACTAATACGTACAAACCTTCATAAACTAAGATATCAAATCCCTAAATGCAACTGAACTAATCAATTCCCAAATCAAAATACAAGCAGTACACTAATATATAACCTATGAACTAACTAATCTCCTAACAATTATACTAACTAACACTACAAGAAAACATGGTTTCTATGACATGTAATGTTGTCACAGAAGTTATGAAACTCGTCACAACACATCTTATGTGACGAGTACAGTGACGACTTACTTTCGTAGCCTATACCTCCGTAGCTAAAAGTATAAGTGACGACCAAAAGTCGTTGTCACAGAAAGTTCTCTACTGTGACAAGAATATATTGTCAGTGGTAGTAAACTTTCCGTTACAACAAAATTCGTCACTAAAACTATTAAAAGTGGCGCACTATATTGTCACAAAATAGCTTTTTATTGTAACTAAAAATAAATATATTTTTTTTGACAAAAATAAGAATTATTTTCATGACGACATTTGCTATCACAAAACAACTTTAGTAACACTTTTATTGTTGTCACAATAAACGTGTATATTTAGTGACAAGTACATGTCATCATTGTAAACACTTGCAGTAACACTTTTATTGTTGTCACTGTATACTTGTTTGTTTAGTGAAGGTAAATGTTGTCACCATAGTGTACACTTTATATGTTTGGTGGCAAATCAATATTGTCACGAGTAACTTTTTTTGTCATTGTCATTGTCATTATAAATTGAAACACAAGAACACACAATACAATATCATACAATTCTTGTAGAAGAGGGTACATGCATAATTGTGCTCATCTTCCAAGAACACCCCCATCAACCATTCAATGTAAACCATAACTAACCTTCACAAATTCTAAATGGCTTTATATAGACGACCAACTCTAAGTAATTATGGACAACAAGAAAATGAAAAGTAATTATATCAATCCACAAAAAGTAATTATATTGCATCTCAAAATTCAGTACATATAATTTGAAGAGAAGTAATTTATAGAACTTATAAAATAAAGAGTATCCAAACTAGCTGGTACATAAAATCAAGAGTAATCTATAAATATAAATTGATGATCAATTGCATATGCAGCTCCTATCTTGGTGATGATCAATCTTTCATGACCTGCATAAATCAATAAAGAGATTGTTTAGAATTTGTGAAGGTATATATATACAATAAAAAAATTGTCAATAAAACTTGATCATTCATGTCATGCACCTTGTAGATAAAACTTGATCATAAACTAGTAGAAGAAGAAAATGTAAATTCAATAACAGCAACAATAAGGTAGAAACCCTAAACAAAAAAAAGAAGGGAATAGAAGTTAAGAAGAAGAGAGAAGAACAAGAAAATTAGGGTTAAAGAATAAGGATTTAGGTAGACAAAATAGAAAGTGATCATTGATCTGCATAAAAGAACCTAAAAGAAATAAAACCAGAACCTGCTAATCAAATCAAAAGAACAAAAGTTGCCAATCTTGAAAAATCAAGTTAGCAAATTTAAGGTTAAATAACCATCCAAAATAAGTATTTTCAAAAGAATATCCATCCTCCAAAGAATATTTAGGTTGTCAACTAACATATGATTCGACATTGAAACTAAAAAAGAAGCGATATCTAATAAAGTGTATAAAGAACAATACTCACGTCCATGGCATTATGAACAATATTTGGGTTGGTACTTTCAGTGCCTCTGCCACATGTATATGTCCTGAACAAGCATTCGTTCAGGTCAGGACTTGGACCCAAGACTTCCAATTGTGTATAATACAAAAATACTACTAATCCCCTGGATTCAACAAAATAACAATATCAATATGTAAATTGAAGTTCATATCCTCATGTAGGTCATAACCAAAATTGAACATCCAAACCCATAAAAGACAGCAGTTTTAAGGAGCTCTTACACCTGAGTATCGGAACTGAAACAAAGGCAGCAGAAATCCATATATAAAATGAAACAAAAAGGTAGTAACTTGTGGCTAATAGCGGAATAAAAACAGCTTAAACCATTCAAATTTTCATCCCAAATAAATATCCATCTGTTTAAGATCTGACCAGCTTAAGAACCCATTCAACTTTTCATTCCAATAAATATACAACTGTTTAAGATCTGACCAAAGACTACGTATGGAACAACAGATTTTTATTTTTTCACTTGCTAAAAACTAGGATAAACTCGCATACATAAATCTCAAGCATCCTCCTCTCCATAGAGAAGTGGGTATATATATAAGAAGAAAAATCCAAATCTGTCTTCAAAAAAGGAAATATTTAATTCTATTTCTTTATTCCCAAAATTTTGGGTTCAAAAACATGACTTCCTATCTTCCATTTAGCTCCTTTATGAGCCATTACCCCTCTCACATATTCTGGAATTTGAACATATCGTGATATCAGAGCATATATGGTGGTCATATCCACATTTCAGACTATGTACTTCACATATTATAGAATTTGTCTAAAGTTTACATATTGTTTAATATGTACGTACTCAAATGACATAACGGAGTACATATTTGGTGTGCTTGTAAATGATTTTTTAGAGAGAATTTGTGAACATATTTTTACCCTTATCCTAAAATTCAATGACATCTATGAGTTTACCTTAAGAAATTTCTTGAAAACATTGCATGAAGCAACAAATCGGAAGCATGCAAAAGCCATGTCAATTCTACATCTAAAAACATTTGCTATACTTAGAAGCAATTTCTTAGGCAAGATAACCTCGAGAAGTTTTGGAGGGGGTCTAGATACAAGAAAAGTACAAAATGAAATACAAGAATGCCATACCGATAACTATTCCATACACACTTCTCCTTGAACATAATAATTTTGCAGGAACAAACATAAGTTGCTAACATTTAAAACTATATAAAGGTTATGCTCAAGATAAATTCGGATACAATTTTCTTATATACCATACCAGAAACATAAAAGAAACTTCGGTAATAGAACAACATGAATGGTACAACTACATTGATCTTGGTCCCCAGGTAAACCTGCGATGCATCGAATTGGCAGCCTTTGAATTCCAACCCCTTTATTCATATAAACCTTTGAATCACATGACCCTAACTTTAAAATGCTGAAGTATTATGCATTGAAAGGGTAGAAAGGAAAAGGGCAAGTTTAAATGCCAATTTCAGTCAATTAACAGAAGACAAGCACCAACATTGATCTATTTCTCCAGTTCCTACTTCATATCAAGGTTCTAAATATTGAATATCTCGATCATATCAGATTTTCTTAAGTTATCCATTGTTTTAAGTATCTACAAAAATCGATGTTTGGTTGTTTTGGACCTCCATTTGAAGGTCTACCAAGACCTTCTCGAGCTCGATTGTCCCGATCTTGATCCAGACACTCTCTAGTGCCTTCTTCCCTCTGACAATACAGTAGTGGAGTCAGTCGTCAAGCTTTTTCTCACCCTGCTCTTTTGGTTTTTGTTATTATTCTAAATCTATTGGATAAAAAAAAATCAAATCGAAAGCTATGTGGGAAGATAAGTCTCAAGGGCTAGCTTCATCAATCATAGTCAAGGCTAGTATAGAGATATCATATTATACTTTTGAGCATTGTACATGTAAAAAATTAAAAGTAATCCAAAACTTAGGTAACATGTATTATAGAAAGGTCTGTAATCTGTTTACTGGGCATTTGGCTATGCTTTCATCGAACCTTGTCAATGCATGAATATTTTTTGTAGGCATATATTTTGAGCATTCTTCAGACATAAGGGCACTATGCCAAATTGAAATAATTTAGTACTATGTTTTGGTGTCTTACTGTATTAGGCAATAAGGACCGGATCAGTTTTGAGAATGTCATGCTTCCTGTGCTACCACGGATCATTCATAATCATATATGAACTTAGGAAGTTTACAATTAACCAATCACATTTAACATTGATAGATAGCTAGAAGGTATTTGTGGGATAGCATAGTCAATGTCATAATTACCTTTCCATCTGGAGGATCAGACAAGTCCATTTCATAGGTTTCTTGTTACAATTACTTATATTGTTTGTAATTAGTCTATAAATGTTTTTACTTCAATTATATCCCTATCATGATTGTTCACACACACGTGTGGGAGATTCTTGATTTTTTGTCTTGTTATATCATATTGTTATTTGAATGCCAAGCTAATCCACGTGTTGAAAGGTGTGATTCCAAAGACACATGAATGCGTAGTTTAGATTGTGGCAATTGCCTATTGTCTTGATACTTGTTTCTTGTCACTGTCAGCTTATCTTGGTATATATTGTTATGTTCCACTATTATTATATTCTTATTGTGTTTAGCATAATTACTTGCCATATTTTAATACTTGTGCTAGCCTAGCTTCAATTCGTAGTAGCTACAATCTTAACTAGATATCATAAACATGACAGCTTTAGGCGACTCTTTGATTGATGTATGGTGAGGCCAAACCATATGCTTCTTCAGAGACTTGGATAGTTTAGCGGGTTGTTACTGAGACTTGGATATAGTTGAGAAATTTGATGATATTTGTTAATATGAGACTTCCAGGCCATATTGTTTAAACTTTTTTCTTTCTTGTACACTAGTATGTAATGTGGATGATATATATATACATACATATATATATATATATATATATATATATATATATATATATATATATATATATATATATATATATATATGGTTTGGGCTACTAGCAACAAGACCCCCCTACAGTTTCCATTTTTTATTTTGCTTGTGCTCAGATTCAAATCGATGCCCACTCCTCCCCTCCATTACTAGTGTTACCACTAGACCACCCCATTGGTGGTGAATGGCAATTCATATATATTTTGCCTAATTTACCTTTTGATTATGCTTTGAGCTGAAGCTAGAAATGTTATGTTGTAGGTTCCATTAATCATCATTAACATAACACAGGGGAATAATCCCATTATTTAGTCTAAAAATGGGGTGGTGAAAAATCTGAAGAATAGACTAAGACTTATAATTACAATTAGATCCTTTAAACTAAGAAAATTTTGAATTAACATAAAAACATTAACAATAATAAGAACTATTTAAATAAAATTTCACACCATATAGAAAATATTTTCTTATGAGGCTAATGACCTGTTCATGCATTGCTCATTAAAAGGTCACTATATCTCATCCAATAGGAGATTTTTGGTTAAGAGCACTAAGGTCGATGGTAGTGTGATCTTCTTAAAAAACAAGTTTGAGGATGTTATCTTTCATTTGTTACAAGAAGATAAAGAATAAATCAATAATTTAGTTAAGACTGGCAAAGCCCTTTATATCAAGGAGTATAGAGACTGGTTTACTAATTAAAGGACCATGCACGACAAAGAGTACTGACTAGATAATTTAATGAATGTGAATCATGATCATGTTACTGCAGAGCTTTTATTCTGGCCAATAGCTGCATTTGTCTTGCCCATACCCCTTCAATAGATAATTATCTTGCAATTACTGTCATCACGCATAGGGAGAATGTAAAATAATGCAGGAAGGAGCTGTAGCACATCATTTTGCAAGGTGCTTGTGCAATCTATCAAATAAAGAGTAGACTTGAGCCTGATAATCTATGTTACATGGTAAAGAATACAACATGACACAATATAGACATGGTGACGATGACATGCCACCAATTTTGAAGTGTCCTAATGTATTTTGAAGTGTCCATATCATGTCTGATAAGTTGTGATACGTACATAGCACTAAACTTTTGTATTGTCCGTATGGATTATATATTATCCAGTTGATTCTTTTTGTAGCCTTTCTAATTGTTATTATTCGTAGGATCATTTGACAACATGACTTTTAGTGATCATGTATCGGTATTGCTGCAATTTTTTGAGACAACAATTCCAACATTCTACATCTATAAAAGTGAGGGAATTACAGTCTTAAAGCAGCCACTCTGATTAAATTTCTCCTCTACTATTTTCATCTCTATTTTTGTTGTATGCCAAGTTTCTTTGTACAGCTTCCCTCAGTTTTCTTCTCAACTAATTTTTTTTGTTTTCAGATTAATGGAGCATCCAGTAACTAAACTTGTAATGTGGCATATAAGTTTAGACAAAGTGTGTGTTGGCGACTTGTGAACATAACAACTGAGTCAAGGCCTTGTCGGGTTACGGAGACGAGGAAAGCTGGGCTATGTATAAAGATTTCAGGTTTGATCGCTTAATGAAGGAAATACAATAGCTATTATATGTACAAATCTTGAAAGTGATGAAAAACTATACGGACCTGATCTTCGATGCAGTATATTTTATGCAACATCTGTCATTTTGACTACTTTCTTGAGGATTTTGCAGTATTGATTTTTGAAATGAAGATATATGCGCCCAAGAATGAAACACTTTCATGATTCTGCTACGAATCTGAGAATGAAACACTTTAGTTCTAGCGAACAATGAAATAATTTCCAGCATTTATTTCAGAGCTTATTACATACTTGCGTTCAAGGTCTTTGGTTTGAGCTTAGCCTCCAAACAAATCTTGTTCACCTATATTAAAACCTACCTCGTCGACCAAACCTTGCAAAAGATGATCAGAAAGTATTTTATTGTAAGAACACTAAGTAACAAAAAAGTAGACCAAGATGAACAATTTTATAAAAGTACCTGATGCCTCTGATTACTCCAGTCCAATCTTGCTTGTAACAACAGTTTTAATCCCATACCACCACCCCAACGAAGCCCAACTTGGTCCGACATTTCATCAAACACCACGGCTTCACAGACCTTAGATCACCACCCTCATTATAATTATACCTCCCCTCCATTGATTTCGAAATGGGCTTCGACTACTCCAGCCTTTGCGGGCTTGTCGTTTGCAACCACCAGGCCATCCAGAGCTTCTCTGTCTTCCCCTACATTGATTTCGAAAGGACCTTCCTCCAAGGCGGCATGAAAAGGCACATATTAGTCTTATCACTAGGAGCCCCGGCCTCATCACCTATGACGTCGAAAGATGAATCGCCCCCAAGACTGCACTCATGAATAAGTATGTCCTCTCACAGGCCAGCACGATGATGGTTTTGGTCAATAACTATGAATTCTTTACTTCTATAGCGTGTACCTCAGTCCTCATCATCTCGATCAGGTTAGAGGTAGCCCATCGCCGCCGCCTCATACACCGCCCTTCTCTAACCCAAACCCTTGAAGAAAAAAGAGAGAGTTTTGAGAGAAAAAGTTATGAAGAAAATTACCTAAGGTTCCAGCGGAAGGAGGGTAGAGTTTTTGAGAGGAGAAGTTTTGAGAGGAAGAAAAAAGATGAGAAGTGGAGTAAGAAATTTTTTTAGAGAGGGCCAAAATTTTGGGCAAAAATTAGAAACCAAAAGTTTAAATGGATTTGGGAGGGGCACGAATTTTGATAAAAATTTGGGAGCCAATTTTTTTAATAAATTAGGAGCCAAAAATTTCAACAAAAATTTGTAAATTAAACAACAATTTTAATCCGTCGAATTCAAGTTTACTTTTTTGGTGAATAAGTTTTGATGTTAAACAACGGTTGTAATCCGTAAAAAATGCAACGACGATTTTAATATGTCGTTGTTGGACAACTATAACTGTTACAAATCGTCCATTTTGGTGTAGTGTACTTTTTTCGAGAACCCTCGTAAAAGATTGACGCAAATGAGAGTTTTTTGTTGGTATAGTCAAATCCGGTTACAATTTAATATTAATGTCAAAATAGTATCAAAATCAGAATATTTTGTTTTTTTAATTTTTTTTAAAATTACTTTAAGTTTTTGTTACAAGAAATAAATTTCTTCATTGTGACTAATACTTTTGTGTGACAAACAATTATTTGGTAACTAAAAGAAACTTTTAAGTGACAAGAATAAAATTTTAATCTTGTGGCCAATACTTTTATGTGACAATAATATTTTCTTGTAGCTATAAAAAACCCTTAAGTGATAAGTATTTTTACTTATCACACATAACTTGTCTATGACATAAGTATAAAATTTAAATTTTATTTCAGTGACAATATTAAGTGACAACCAATAAAAATATGGTCACTAAATGATTTAACTGTGTGACGAAAAAAACTGTTGTCACAGAATCAAATTATGAGTGACAACAAAAATTATTTGTCACAAAAATATCCCTTTCAGTGGCAAGTTTGACACTTGTCACAAATTACTTGTCACGGAAACCTACATTTCTTGTATTGTAATCTCCTAACCATGATACTAAATAATCTCCAAATCAAGATACTAACTAATCTCCTAATCAAGATACTAACACTTAAACACGCATTATCTAACACTCACATAAACTAACATATCCTAATTTGAGATAGTCGACTAAAACTAACATCTAATTCCTAATACATTAACATATCATATTACTAACCATGCTATTGACTGATACATACAAGTCACTAATAGGTTTGATCACTAACTCTCAAATCTCAGACCCCAACTAACACTCTAACGTCTCTTATAACCATAAAACCAATATAGGATAATCACAAATAGGCACTAATCTAACCTCTGAACTGCTATTGCCCATTGGCCGACTGCTATCTGCAATAGCATGGCCAAGTGCCCTGTCTCACATCTCAGAAATTCAAGTCTGATACTAACCTCTAACCCAGCTAACATGAAATAACATATGCATACTCATGTTTTTAACTAACTCTAACTCAATATCTCACTTAAAACATTAACAAAAACCAAGATACTAACTGAAACAAACAATATACTAACATATAACCTATGATACTCTAAGTTACCCAAAACCCAAATTGCTTACAGCCTGCTACTGCTGCAAAGGCTAATTGCCAGAGGCCTACTCGACCCCCCCATTCTCTGATACTATCTGAAACTAATCTAAGGATAAACTAGGATATCCTAATCTCCGATACACAAACCAAAATTGGACACTAACACTCAAGTGGCCAAAGCCCAAGTGATTGGCCAATGGCCAAAACTACCGCAGCCTATAATAAGGCTGCCAAGTGTACTCTGCAAAGTACCCTGCAAGCAAGGCAAGGCGATAACCTTGCCCGTCTAAGGCTACATGGCCAATTTGCCTCTCCCCTGCTACTCGAGCCAGCGCAACATTGGCATGAGTAGCTGCCACTATGCAGTTGGTCAATGGCCAAATTTTTTTGCCTCCACTAACTATGCAGTAGGGCCAAATAGCCAAGCCACTACCTAGTTGCTGCTTTGTAGCATCACAAGCCAAATTGTTGAGCCACCTAACTGCTACCAGTTTACTATAACAGTGAAAACAACCACCCAAATCTCCTCATCCTCACTCTCTATACAATCCACCAACAGTCCACTTAACAGTGAACAAAAACTCTTCTCAAATCTCAACACACATACACTCATATATAACAGTTTGTAGCACAATATATATATATATATATATATATATATATATATATATATATATATGTATATATATATATATATATAAACATAAAAAAATAAATATATATATATATATATATTTTTTTTATATATACATATATATATATATATATATATATATATATATATATATATATATATATATATAGGAAAACACTTGAAAATTAATTAGAATACCTAACTATTGAAAAATCTACCCATCCATGGACACAAAACTGAATACAAAGTCAAAAATAGTCTACTAAGCATTTCAACAAACTTTTGGGGGGCTCTCCTCGAATTTCTCCAAGCATGGCACAAAAACCCCAAATAAAATATACTAAAAGGAGGTTTAGAGCCATCCTCATCTCACCCAGGGTAGCCCTAACCAATGTGGGTGTTCCTACATGTGTCATGCATGAAAAAGGAGCTAAAACTATCAAAATATAAGTGTTTTACCTATTGGGTGGTTGATTTCACAATAGAGTCTTCTAGGGATGCTCTTGTGTCAAGTTGGACACAAATTTCTCCTCCTTTGGACTCCTCCCTACGAGCTCCTTGACCTCCAAGCTTCTAGCCTTGTAGAATGAAGGTTTAAGAAGGATTTCGAAAAATTGGGAAGGGTTTTAATAGTGGAATCCATAGAAATGGAAGGGATATGAAGTGGGTCTATTTTAGGGTTTATGAGGCTCTAATGGAATGAAAAAGATGACTTAATATTTTAATACGATTAGCTAAGAAAGGAAACCCTAATCTCTTTCTAAAATAACTATTTTACCCTCTTAAGTTGTCATGAACAATCTCCTAATGAAACGGTTAATTGTGCTCTAAGTACGGGATTAATTTCTAGTCTAAACGAAGCCTAACATGAATTAAATGAGGCTAGTTGTGTTCATCCTAGGTTGTGTGCTCAAGTTGTCATGTGTAGTCTAATTGTGTTCACAAGTTAAGCTTCAATTAAATAGGTCAATCAACTAATAATTGCCTCAATTATATTTAAGAAAAAATACTCACTATATAAATAATATAAAATGACAAAAATATCCCTATTCTGGAAATGTGGTAGTCACAATCTTACCCTCTTTAGAAAAATTTTGTTCTCGAAATTTAAGTTGGTTGTACTCTTTTTTAGGTCAAGCCCCCAATAATCATGGTCCAAGAAGCCCTATCTAAATCATAAAATTTATTTGAAAGAAAAACAAACATACATAGTTATGGTCTTACTAGTCATGATATTACAATTCCTATAATTGGTTCTTGCAAGAAGACACTGCCACTATAAGATACTATGAATCAACAATTTGTGGAGCAAGACAGGAAGGAAAGAACAGAACAATAAAACATGCTAACCCATCACCTATAGCATCAGCCTCCTCGACCGTCACGCAAAAGCCCTGCCCTTCTGGGGTATCTCCTCTGCTGGTACGGGGCATGACACAGTGCCACAGGTGGCCTAACTCCATCTCTATGTCCTTGATATGGACACTAGATAGGACGATGAAGGGTTAAGAGACAATCCTTTACTAGATGCTCCGTTGATCCATAATACAAGCATGCTCCCAGCCTCTATCTACACACCTCCCAAGTATGGCCTGACCGTCAAAAGTAGGTACAGGTATGAGCTGGCAGAAACTGCCCCTATGGTTGCTCCTGCTTTTGATGTACTGGAGATCGTATCGTTGCTTAAAACTGCTGAACCTGGGCCCTAGCTGGAGCCTGGAACTGCTGTTGTGGCGGCTGGAATGATTGATACAAAAGCTGGGGACACATTGTCGGTCCCGTGCTACTACCAGCACTACCCTTGGCGTTATTGCCTCTCTTGGGCCTGAGACCCAAATCCTCCTCCGTAATCTGGGCATCCATCAGAATATCCTTGAAGGTAGCCGTAAGATATCCAGTAGGGCAAACCAACATCTGGTGCACAGCTAACCCATAAAATAGACACACCTTCAATCTCTTCCTGCAGACATCCTAAGAATGGCCAGGTTTCTTGTAATAGTTGCAAAGAAAAGCCTGATCTTCCTGCCTTTCGGGCTTCTGCCAAAATGGAGCTTCCTGAGGCACAGCAGTAGCTACCTTCTCCATTGCTGCAAGTGCCAACTGGTGGGTACTATCGATGGTCTAGCGTAAGACATTAGCTTGTCGCTGATGCACCTCGGCCTGAGATCTCGGTACCTCTATCATCTGCTGGAACAATACAAACATATGTGCTGTGTCAATCGGTGGTAGAGGTGGAGGAAGAGGTTCCGGCTACACGAGGATAATCCTCTGGAATGGTAGAGGAATACCCCATGAGCTGCTGACACAGTAGGAGCAACTCCCAAAGCTACAGTTCCTACAGCTGTAGAAGGAGGTTCTGAAGTAGCAGATGTCTACGTCACTGCAATAGTTCCAATCCATTGTAATCTGGTCTCCGGCAACCTAAAGACAGATCGACAAAGAAATCAATATGGCATAAGATGAGATATTATCAAAGAAGGACAATTGATTTCGGAGGAAATTACAACAAACGATTAAAATGGTAATCAAAAGATTGGAATTTTTCCTAGTTGTGATTGAGTATCTCTTAATATAGCCTAATCCTATACCCTAATAGCAGGCTCGTGGCAGCGTTCTAAGTCGAGCACTACTATGAAATCATAATAGTTGTGTCCTTGACCTGCATGGGCCACCATAATATCCTTCTTCCACTCTCATGTTAATGTGCTATCACCCTATTTTTAATATTACACTGGTACATCTAGCTAATATTATCACCCTCAATAACACTCACTAATACTAAACTGAAACGCTACACCTATCACTTATTACTCTCCAATCCTGATACATTCTGGACACTTGCATCCTAGAGGAGCTCTTGGTATACATTCACTAACTCCATAACTATACTGGTCGTATATTGATACTCTAGGATACCAACTGGTAACTATACTCTGACACAACCTATCTTCAAGTTACTAAGCTACTATACTATCTAAGAAGTTGCTCGAAACTAATAAAGGTGAGGTCCCATGAGGAACTGAACAAGACGAACAAAAGATATCCTTACCTTAAGCTATTAGAGTGATAGAACATAACTCAATGATAACAAGGTAGAATGGTATAGACAATATTTTAAGAACCAATTTAATATATGATCTGATAACCATACACCGTCTATCCGAAATCATGTAACCCAGAATTCCTGCCACGTAGTAAACATAGCTACAATAAACGGTAGAGTCCATAACTAAGGTATATATCATATTAACATCTTATCTAGAATTTTCACCATGCCAAATAGTATGGCTGCGAGAAACTCTAAATTCCATAACTAGGATAAGTATATCCCAAATCATGCTATATATTTTTGTCATGCCAACTAGTATGGCTGCAATAAACTCTAAACTCCATAACTAAAGCAGACATTTATCTTTCACACTATTCTCATCAAATATGTCATCAAAATATACTTATTTAGTCCATAAAATTTATCTCGATCCAAAATCAGAGTCAACAACGAACACCAAAATGAACAAGGAAGAGTAGACGAAAACAAGTGAAAACAGATTTCGAGATATTGTTTAAAGTAAAATTCTCAAGGGTCGTCCCAAGAATCTCTCAAGGAGTCCTAATTTGTGATTGTGTACCAAACATGCTAAAGTATTCTATGACTCAAAATCCTTATCCTAGGCCAGGCTTGTAGTAGTATGACTAAGTCTATATACTACCACGATTTTGTACTAGTTGCGAAGACTGACCTGTATGGGCCAACCTAAAAATGTGTCACAACCCGTACCAAATTTTCCAGCATTAGTACAGAGGCCACGCCGAGTCTATGCCGCAGTATCGTCGGTAGAACATTGTCAAGTACCCAATAAATATCTATAACATTTATGATCTACAATAACAAAATGTACTAGAATCACAAACGACTAAGGCATATATGAATAAGAAAGATAGTATAATACTTGATCATCCCTAATAGACAATAGTCATGCATATCCAGAATAGACAATAATCATACAATACATAACTACACAGACGTCTTTGGACGTGTTATATGACTACATAGACTTAGGTTGGGTTTGGGTCAAGTCCGAGCTAAATTGGTACAACTGGGTCTACTAAAAGTCACTATCCTAATAAATAACTAATTAAATTATTTATATGGTTCAAGTCATAACTTTGACTGGTTTTTCTAATAGGGACACTGCTATGGCTAGGCCTTCCCTAGATTGACTAATATACTAGTTAAAGCACACGATTCCACTCTCCGTGCCAAAATTCTTAGTTGATATGCATCTCAAACTAACCATGAGTAAAACCATATATATAATTGTATCTAAATCTATTTTGCCCAAAGTGGATCATGACTCTACTCTTTTTCTCTCTTTTTTTTTCTTTTTTTTACATTACCAACCTAAGTGATACCTACCATTTTGTCTAATCCTAACTATACAACTGATAGGGCATAATAGTAAATATGTTGGATTATCCTATGTTTAGGTTCTTCTTGTAGAGGGTCAATCTCTACACTAAAACTATCACTCTATTCTTAATCGAGTGACTACCATAAGGGCGTAACCTAGTATGATCATATATTTGTTTCTATACTGAGAACGTCTACCTACCTTTGGTCATACTACTCCATTAAACACATGATGCCCTAAAATCTTATAACCCTTGCACACTAGTAGCATAAATCCATACCACAAAACATCTATGGCATATAGTATGTCTAATTCTTTCCTACCTATCAAGCAACCAAAATTCAATAAGCAAACTAACTTACACTATAACTTAAGAATTTTTTGTAAATTCTATAAAGCACGGTTATTTGTCATTCCGAAATAGGAAGGGACGAGAAGCAACGGTACGAGAAAGCAAGGAAAGAGTAATCGATAGCAATTACGAAGTTCAAGGATGGTAGATAAATTTCTAAAAGAATTCTCAAGGTAGTTGTAGATTGAGATTTCTAAGGGTTTAATCATATTTGCAGGCCCGCTCGATACAGTAACATAATCGAAACTGCTAACTCGACCTGCATGGGCCACCAAAAAAATGTAATATCCCAGTCCCAAAATATATAGGATTAGAAGATCGTAAACATGCTAGTTACGTATCAAGAGGACTCCAACCCAGCTCGAATACGTATAAGCTGTCTGGTTATTCTAAATCAATTATATATCAATCTACTAAATAATGATAAAATGACGAATCAAGTGAACTAAGGTTGATCAGAACATAATACACCGATTCTATAATAGATAAATGTATTAGAGTGGATCCCTAATAACACATTTATCATGAACAAGCTAAAATAAAATTTAAGCTTGTAAAAGACTAGGCAATAACAATAGCGTGAGTTAATTATATGACAAAATAAAAATAGGAAGGGAACGGTTGTAACTACTATATACCCGCAGTCTTGGCGAAGCAACTATCATCCATCATGTATCATACCTTGATAACTTCATCTAAAACCTGAAGAGATCACCAGGTCCTCAGAAGACAAGCAAGACACATAATATACAAACATACTTTGACAGTTTAAACAAGCAATGAATGATAGAAAAGTGATACAAAAAAGTAAAGACTGATGGAAGTACAGTACTAGAAATAAAACATAAAAAAATGGAATGCCTCGAGAATCATGCTATTAAACACAAATAAAAGAAAATTGAGGTAAACTACAGCCCGATGGTTGCTAATGGCCCTATAGATTACAGTATGGTGGTTGCTAACAACCTATAGTAGGTCTCAATCGCAGCTTGGTGGTTGCTAACGATTGAGAGTTGTCAAGTATAGTCACGTCTATAAAAATGTCCTCGCCTAAAACTATGAGTCAATCAAGCCAGGTCAAACACGTCAAGTCCAAGCTAAATACGTTAAGGGATCATGGCCTAGGCAAAGAAAATACTAACCCTGGATATGAACAAGATAAGAAAAATAGGACAAGTAACATGGAAAGAAAGATAACAATCTACGTGCAATAAAACTAGAAAATAATCATGACATGAAGCAAGATAAATATGGAATCAAATAAGATAAAAAGAATAGAAATACCGAAATGCATGTAAATACTATAAACTTTGGCAAAGTATACTTGCCTGGTGAGGAATTAACATCGTCCAAATAAGCATTCATCAAATCCATGAGCTACGAAAACTGAACATTTGCAACGGTCCCCGGATGCGAAAACAGACATCACCAACATGTTTGGCATAAAAAAATGTCTAAGTTTGACTACCCATAAGTCTAATTCTGGATACAGGGGCAAAATGGTAATTTTGGGCCAAAATAGTATTCATTGTTGGACCCGCTTTGCAGCAAAAAGTATGCCAGAACCTATGGTCTCTAAAGTCGACAAATTATATACCTACAAGTCTAATTTTTTATATGAACTCAATTGATATGTCCAGATTTGGATTTCGATGAGCCGTGCAAAAAATTGTCTATTGAATCAATCACGGGCCAGCCAAAATAGCGTTCCGGTCGACCTTCTCAGAATCGGACCAAACTTGGCTCAAAGGACCAAAAAAATAATACGAGTCCAGTGGAACAAGTTTCGTCCCGATGTGACAAACGTGCACAAATTAATTAGCATTTTATAAATGGGCCGATACCGTAATTTTTTACGGATACGCATCAAATTTGTCATTGATATGCAACCAATTCGAGTTTCGTCAAAGCCCACATGTCCACAATATCCGTACACATATATCGATGCTCACGAGTTGCTACCAAGTCGCCTGGATTGTCGGGACGGACCCGTGTCGAAGAAAATCCAAATTTTCAAAAAAAATTCCCAATTTTTTCCTATTTTAAATCAATTTTAAACAGAAAATAACCAACTAGAGATAAAACTAAAAATAGGGTTTCAATCTCGGTTAGGTTACCTACAAGGCTGTTAAAGCAGTTTTCCAAGATTCATGATATCATGTTCGCAAATCAGCTTCTAACTTGGGGTTTTGGAACGGTTTCTAAATCCAAAAAATATAAAAAATTCTCAATTTTGAACTCGATATTCATGCGTACATCGCGAATTAATGGAAACTACCTAATGGGATTTGAAGGTGGTTAGGTTGGTTACACACCTACAAAATCCATTCACAAAATGGATGATCGTCGAGGGAGATACCACGTCTCGAAGGAAGCGTTGTTGCTACCTACGCAGTTGTTTCGGTGATGCTGCTTTCCATGCTGTGTGCGTACGGACGCACATCTGTCTGCGACCGACGATGAGGCAAGCGGCGATGCAGGTGGCGGGATAGGTTCATAGAGGTCGAGGTCGGCCGAGGGTATGAGAATCTAAGTTACTCCGATGTAGTTTTGCGGAACAAAGCAGAGTCTCGATATTTTATACTAGGTTTTCTAAGGCTTTGAATTGATTCAAAACCCAGCTTTGCGCACATGTTTGGGTTTTCTTGGCTGAGGAGATGAAAGTGCACAACACTGTTCATCAATAGGTGCTTTTCCCCATATATCTATATGCTATATATATGTTTATATATATGTATATGTATATTATAAGCCATATGCACCTATATACATAGACTAAAAATTCCAAATAAAAGCTAAGCAATAACACGTATATGATGTATACGTATTTCCAAAATAAAATAAAATAATACTATTAATATCAATAACACGTATATGATGTATACGTATTTACCAACCATTATAATTAATAATAAACTCATATATGCAATCATTTAATAGGCACACATACAAATATACATATAGTCTAAAAATCCCAAAAATCCACAAATATATTTTAAGGAAATTATTTATAATATTTTTCAAAATAAAATATTATTTTAATAGCAGGAACATCTATAAAATATATATAACCACACTTTTATACAATTGCTTACTAGGTTATTTAAAATATATACTACTACAAATATATATACAATACATAGCTAGAAAGATATATTTGGACGCACTATATGACTACATAGGCTTTGGTTGGATTTGGGTCAAATTCGGGCTAAATTGATACAACTGGATCTATTAAAAGTCACTATCCTAATAAATAACTAATTAAATTATTTATAGATGTCAAGTTACAACTTTGACTGATTTTTCTAGTAGCGACACTGCGATGGCTAGGCGTTCCCTAGCATGACTAATACACTAGTCAAAGGACACAAATCCACTCTCCTTGCCAAAATTCCTTGTTAATATGCCTCAAACTTAACCATGACTAAAACCATATATATATATATATAAATATATATATATATATATATATATATATATATATATATATATATATATATATTGTATCTAAATCTATTTGGCCCAAAATAAATTCAAAATAACTCTCCTAAGTCATGGCAACCTAACATGGCTCTACCAAGTGGGGTTCGCTAGGTTAGGGTCCAAATATATATATTCTAATCAAATCGAACTTGAAAATTCAACCCATGAGTCTCTTGTGCCATTCGCAAATAAATAGCACATAGGAACTCGATTGAGTGGCACACACTTAGCATGCGTGTCGTAGGCTCCAAATGGGTCGAAACCATATATTGGGTCAACTGATTTTGATCTATGTCGTGTATTGAACTCACATTTGAAGTTAAGTCTAGAATTACAATAAATAGTCAAATAGCCTAAATTTGACCCGAAGTTGTGCCAAGTCAAAAAAATGCTAGGAGACAAATTTAGATGTGACATGATATATCAAATTGAATGTGGACTTGTCTACTTCAAAAGTAATGAAGGACGTTTCGAAAGATTGGTTTTTCTTGTACTCCAAAAATAAAGCTACAAAAAATTACATCTATAGTCATAATTAAAAAATATAATTTAATAAACATAAAATCATATATATAATAGTAAAAAACTAATTTCCAAAAATTAGGGTCCTTACAATTCTAAACCATAGATCTACTTGGAATGAGTCCTCTAACACCTATTTCATCACCTAGAAGGTTGGATCTAGCCATTATAGGGTCTTCTATAAATTTACTTGGACTTTAGCCATGAAATGAGAAGAAAGAGGTTTATACCTATCCTCAAGGACCTACAAATTTGGAGAAGAAGAAGAAGGAGTGGCTCCCAAATTCTTGCTAGGGCTTCCACTAGGCCTGCTATAGCTCTCCAACTCCTTGGCACTCCATGGAAGAAATATTGAAAAGAAATTAGAAGAGTGGAGAAGTTGTGGAGAATAAAAAAATGAATGATGGTCCTTTCTAAATGTGTCTGGCCAAGAGTCTTTGGTTTGGGCTTAATTAGGGTTTCGTTAGCCCCTAATAGGCTCCATGACATTTGGCAACTAAAAGGCTTTAAGGAACAATAGGTGAGTTGGACCCTAGAATTAATCCATGAGTCTAATCTAGTCATGAGCTAAATCCAAACCAAATATATAAATTCCTAATCCAAGAATTAAAATAAATAACATGATAGTGGTGCACTAATAGCAAAATTTTAACTTGGTCGAAAATAACCCTATACGGAAATGTGGTGGTAACAACTCTACCCCCTTAAGAAAATTTGGTCCTCAAAATTTAAAGACAAACAAACACAAAAAAGAAGGAAAATGTCTCTTGGCTCTATGGATAGGGTATGGTTCACTCATCTAGTCTAGCTAAGATCACACAACACAAAATTCACCAACCAACAGTCATAGTTATCAAGCATGCAAGGTTAAGATCTCTACCTATCATGATAATGCAATCTCTATTATGGGTTCTAGCATTGTAAGACCTCTAAATTTTTGGCATATTTTATAAATATTTATATATATATTATTTGAATTATATATTGGTTATTATATATTTTCCTACTTATATTTATGATCATAAAATGTACACTTTCGTAGCCTAGATTTTTGGAGCACATGAAATAACAAACTCTAAAACTTCCTTCATGCGTTTTGATCTACACAATTTTATCTTCGATTTGGTATATCATGTCCCACTCAAATATGTCTTCTTGTATTCTATTTACTTTGCACAACTTTGGGGTCAATTTAGGCCAAGAAGTTATCTACCGTGAGACTTGTCCTAACTTCCAACTTAAATTCGGAACTCGAGATCGATCAAACCTAAACGAACAAATATATGGTTTCAACTATCTTTGAGCCTACTACATACATGCCTAGAGTGTTCCACTCAATCGAGGCCACATGTGCTATTTAAATTCAAATGGCACATAAGACCTCTAATGTAACTTTTTAACCCTATTTCCAAATCGGATAATTTTTATTGAGTCTAAACTTGTTCAACAAGTTGTTGGGACTTGCTAGGGTCATCCCCATGTAAAGAGTATAATATTTATTTTAGATTTATTGGAGTAGTTATTGGGTTAAACTCCAATAAGGAAACTCAATAAATTTTAGTTCCTATATTTGGAAATCTTTAGATTCTTGCATCAATCTCTCTTGCATTAGGACTCCAAATCCTATCAAAACCCTATACAAACTCAACCCTACCTGCACCTATACAGCCCCTAACCGAAACCCCTATCCATCTACATATATAAACACCTATATTGCCAACAATCTCTCATACAAAACCCTAAAACTGCCCTCCCCATATTCTACAGAACTGCTGCAAGTTTCTTCTCCTTTTTGCTGCTGTCTGCACCATTACCGACCGCTCCAAGCCTGGCCACCTCAACCTCGATCCTTTCAAGGCACCCCCATCACCCAAGAAGCCACATGGTTGAAAATAGCCTATACAAGCTGCTACAGGCCGCACAAGACCCATCTACCTTGTTGTCCGAAGGTAACATCAGGTATTCTATCTTGCGATCGCGATTTCTCCACTTCTAGACACCAAAACCTTATGGGACAAAAAATTCTAGGTTCCCCTACGTTCTGCTACCTTCATATAAAATTTCTTGTGAAAATTATTCCTAGATTGGTCGGGGCACACGTTTTACCCAAATGTGTCCAGATTTGGTATTGTTCTTTGTGGGGTAAATTTGGACTGTATAGATTCATCTTTACCATCGTTATCATATATGAAAACGACCGTATTTTGATTACCTACAACTTTCATTTAATAAGTTTTTCATTATTTTGCTGTTTTAAAGCTCGAATAATTCGATCTTTGAAGGATAAAATTATACTGTAAACGAACTGTCAAAATTGTCATCTAGTGAGCCCAAAAATATTTTTATGTGCAACCAATGCTCCATATCAATGATTCTCGGCTCATGATTACGAATATTTGTTAAGTTAGATAATTGATTATGAATTATTTCAGATTAGTAATGTTATTTTATTCATGATTAAACTTGTTCTAAATAACGTTTATTTATCATTGTGAATGTTAGTTTGATCATAAAATAGATTCTAAATAATTTCTAAAGATTTTGTATGCAATATTAGTAATATAATATTTATTTACAGAATATTAATGATTTATTTTAGAATTAATATGGAATATTTACACATATTTTGTAGATATTGTAAATAATAGTTATAATGTTAAAAAGATTACTAGTATTAGTTGTATAAATTTCTAGGAGTTCATGAGACTGTGACTGTACAGGTTCACATCGGATCGATACATTATTCCTTTGCTGCAAATCCAGGCAAGATACCTTGCTGCCTCTCTCGTTCAATTTAAATACATGGTTTGTTGTTAGGAATAGATGGACTAGTGGTCTGCGTCCAAGTGTGACTTGGGTGCTATCGATGGTTTCATCGGTATAATAGTGCGTGTGTGACTTAGAGGTTTAGAGGACTCTCCCGATTAGCAATGAAGTTATTTCCTATGACTTTTATGACTGGACACATCTCATGACACAACATTTTGAGTGAGTACATTGTGTTGGTACGAACCTACATATTTGGCTAGCTACCAATACGGTCGGGTCGTGTAGCGGTTCATATATTGATTAGATTGTGTCAAGATAGAGGCTTGCATTGTGATATGGAATGCCAAAGTCATAGATGTGATTCCAGCAGCACACGGGAGGGAAAGACTATTAGTAGGCGTGTGGGACAGATACTTGCAAATCGGCCTCAGTATGACATGTGATAGACTATTATATCCGGTACGGTCGGGGAAGTATGCTAGTATATGTTCCAACATTAGTTGACTCTAATGTTACTCCCTTACCTGCCCATATGGCCCAAAGTCGTCTTCGACATGTATTCACATAGATGGACTAGTTTATCTAGTTTATTTCATGGATTTATTTTAGTTCATATTGTAACATACTATTTTGTATCTTGTTATGTCCCCTAAGGACCTGGTTATTTTTCAGATTCGGACGAGTATCTTTATCCTATAGTATACGGACCAGGCATTGAGCCCAGCTCTCTTGCAGAAGACATAGAGATTGTGCCAGAGGAGTTTCCATGATCTAGGGATTGATAGCTGATTAGAGTCATAAATATTTTATCTAGCTAGCTATATCCTGACTATTTCTTTATTTCAGTATTTTACTATTCCAGCATTGTACTTTGTTTCTATGGATATATAATTCTATCAGACTTGATTATCACAAACAGATTTTGTATTTGATTATTCCAAACTTATATTTTATTTGAGTTAGACATTTATTATATTTTCTCTGAGTTGATGTTGTTGTTCTGTGGATGAGATTCTAGCGTGATGTTGTGGAGATATTAGTTAACTTGTGACGGTTGTACTATAGATATAGGATTCAGTATATTATGATTAGAATAAGTTCATTGAATTGGGAATACTTATTCTAGCCGTACAGCGGACATGCCCACGTCTTGGTGAAATGCCACAGTCCCAAAATACGTAGGACTATGAATATAAACATGCCAGCCGTATAATAAATATATGTAAGCTGTAAAATGTAGTATAACTATGACACACTAATCTCATCCACAAAATAAAGAATAATGATCTCATAAATTAACTATGAATTGTCATTTACAAGTTCGTTGGACGGAGACAAATCTACTACCAACTAATTTAAAGGAAAAGTTATACATAAACTAAGACATGATTTGGCAAGGGTAGCATGGACGATCCAAGAGCAATCATATTCAAAGGAATAGAGGATCACAACCTTGGATAGATTACCTGTGAAAAGTCAAGAACACACACCTAGAGAAATAATAGGTCCTTAGTGGGACGTAACAAGATACAGGAATAACATGCCATAATACTGAATATAAAATGCTCAATAATAAGTCAATCGGTTAACATGGTCCAATACTCCAACTTTGAATTAGCGTACCATTCCCCAACCAACCAAGGCAAGAGATGGCACCCTAATCTATGATGAAGCATCTTTTTATGCCATGAATCCAATATAGTATCCGTACCACAACAAAGTTTAGTACCTTCTCATCGAAGCAGTGAACCACACCTATAACCAAATAACGAGAAGGTGTGGCAAGGTAGTCCGTGACAAGTTACTGTTCCAAGTCGCGATCAGATATAAGTACCCAAACTGAAAGTGCTTATACCTAACAGATAAGGTACCTTAACCATTGCAAGTGAATGCAGTTTAAGAACAAACCTCTAACGCATGGGCTCTCTAGCTAAAATAGGATTCGCATGGTTCCCTCTCTGGGCATCAGGGGCCCAGTAATAATGTAAGAGCATAACATTTTTTCGAACGTCAGTGACCGTCAATAACCATGGATAATCTCACATGCATCTCCGATGGAGCTCACGACTTACAAAAGGTAAAGTATATAGTAGCCTATACGCTTATAATTTGACCTTTCCACCCCATGCCTACTATGTTGTATCCATAACACGTATAACCTCTATTAGCCGCTAAGTCAAACTAATCATGCAAATACTATTAACGGTTAATCCTATCGTACAACATATACGTACCGATGGCCAGCCAGCTAAGCATGTCCGAGTTCTATATGCGACTCGTGACTTCGTAGCACAAATATGTCAAGGCCTATGAATGCAACACAAACTAGGGTGCCCCTAAATCTAAGTTTCATGTGTATAAAATAATAAGTGACAGAAAATAGAACTTAATAGTATAATTCTATATAATTATAACATTGTATCACAATTTATTTTGTAGAAAATAAATAATAAATAAATGCATGCAAAATATGAGCTAAAGTAAATAGACAGTAAATGACAAAGTATTTTGCCTGAGGGTGGTGCTCATAAACACTAAAGTCCAGTACTCAGAATGGTAGAAACGAAAGGTCAAACCTCACAAATGACTCTGGATGCTGAAATAAATATCACGAACGTTTTTGGTATAAATAATATATCTAAAAAATGCCTACCAAAAAGTCCAATTCTGGACACAGGGGAAAAACCGTAATTTTGGATCAAAACGAAGTCCATCGTAGGACATGCTTTGCAGCAAAAAGCGTACTAGTACCTATAGTTTCTAAAGTCATCAAACTATATGTCTACGGGTCCAGTTTTATGATACGAACCTAACTTTATGTCCAAAGTTGGATTCCAGTAGGCCGTGCACTAATTTGCCAGTTGGATCGGATCGCGGGCCAGCCAAAAGGGTATTCCGGTCGACCTTCTTAGAATCGGACCAAACATGGAATACATGACTAGAAAGATGATATGGTCTTGTTGGCAGAATTTTCGTCTCAAGATGACGAATGTATACGAAGTTATGGACTAGTTTACAAAGGGGCCGATATTGGGTATCTCGATCGATACGCCTCGATTTCGTCGCTCACAGTCGATAAAATTGAGTTTCGTCAAATCCCACAAGTCGACAACATCCATACGCGTCTTTTATGCTATAGGTTGCGACCACGTTGCCCGGTTTTTTGGAATGCATGCCATATCGGTAAAAAATTTCTAAATTTCTATATATTGAAAACGTGCTTTTATCAATATTGGGAGACCGATTTCTCGGCACACAGTCGATAAAATTGACTTCTGTAAAAAGAGTTAGAAAGCCCTATAGGTTGTGTAGGTCTATCTTTAGTTGGTTTTTGAAAAATCTTAATGGTTGGTTCAAAATCCGTCTTCCAATCAGGGGTTCTGGGACTGTTTGTACACTGTTGTTAAAACAGATTTCTTGTCAACTTTACGTCAATTTTTTGGACTAGTCGTGCAACTATATTCAAATCCATTTGTTGGGATCTCAAGAGGGTTAGCTCGGCTCTTGATCGAAGTTAATATTTCAAGTTCCTATCGAACAAGAAGAAGGATTTACAAGTTTGAAGGGGGTACCTCAAAGCCGACACCAACAGAGTAACTCTGTTCTTGGCGAGTTCCCAGCGATCACCGGCCACTTCAGGTGGAGGCAGGTGGTCGAACACACACGCCAGAGGTTGAGGGTTCCGCTGGGTCAAGGATATTTGATCATAAGAGAGTTTCGGCAAGGAGGATCGATGAAAAGAAATTTTTTGTGAAGTTTTAAATACCTCGGGTTCGGTAGAGTTTAAATCGATTTAAGATGTGATTTTAAATCGATTGTTGTTCTAATCTGAAGCGAACTGGTTTAGGATTGATTAGAGAAAGATTTGCCGGGACATGGATCAATTTTTCAATCAAAATCAATCGGGAAATTATTGGCTTCACTTGCGGCTATGGGCGCATGAGAAATGTGAAGTCAGTGACTCGCAAGATTTATCAAAATCTTGCGAGTCATTCAAATAAATAAAATCTTTTAAAGTTATATATATATTTTTTTATGTATATATTTATTAATAGCACATATGTAAGTAGTTAGAAGTACCTAATTAGTCACCAAAAATTTCTAAAAACTCTAAAATACCCAAAAACTTACTGTAGCCCTTTTTACCTATTGTAGGGTGTATTTCACAAGTATATGTACAAATACATATATTAATATAGAATTTTAATGGAACTTACCAAAAATCCTTATAAAAAAAACAAAAGTCGATAATAATATTAATAAAATAATTAAATAATGATTTTGGGTAAGTAACCAGATTTCTATTTTTTTTTATTAAGATCACAAGACGATCCCATCCAAAATAGTAGTTAATTAAGTATATATAAAATAGAAAAAGGGAACCAAAATTCAAAGAATTAAATTTAAAAATTAAAATAAATATTGTAACAGGTAAATCTATGGGTCTACGGCTAATGCGCTAGTCATGTCACATGACCGCACTAGCCATGCTATATAGTCTAGTCAATGTGCATAACAAAATTTAAGCACGACTAAGAATATATTTATAATTAAATAAAAAAGTAATTCAAAATAATTTATCTAATTAAAAAAATCCTTGAAAATTTTTGGGGATTACATCCTACCCAACTTATAAAAATTTTGTCCTCGAAATTAAAATAAAACTAAATATGTAAATACATTTGTAAAGAATATAATGAGGCTGAATACGAAGGGGGAGTAAGTATATCAAATCATAACTCGGTTTTCGTAAAGACGAACGAGGTGATTATAGAAGGAATCTAAACTGACACCGTATTATACAAAATAGGGTATTCCTCGTCTTGCATGGATTATGGATTTTTCGCTCGTTTGAGAGGATGGGTCAATATTGCGTGGTTAAAATCGAATGAGACGAAAATGGGATCCATGGTTTGTTCTAAAGGAAATGTGGTGTAATTGAAATGGAGCACATTATGGTGTATTTGTGTGGAACATATATATCATGTGTGTAGAGTGGCTTCTCTAGTTCGTGAGTGTGAAGTTTGTTGAAAGGAAAGGCTAGTATTGTGCTCCAAATATCAAGGTCACGGTAGAGGGTATCAATTGATACGAATAGAAGGGGACATTATGAACCACTGTTTTATTTGTTCAATTGGAACCAGTCTATCCCAATTATTTGCTAATTCTTAGAGAGGCTTGCCTATACACTTCAAGAATTTTCGTTCCCAAAATTTAAACTAAGTCATGATTCTATGTTAAAACAGAATTTAAAGAATAAAGGTTGTAATCTTTTATCACGGTTATCTAAACGCACGAGCAAAAGGATATAAAATGCAAAATAAAGATCATATCACAACTTCGAAACAGATAGAAGAATGGTTATGAAGGGCATCCAATTCTAAGAGGTAGAGTATACTAAGTTCAATGTTCTACCCAACTTATAGAAATAGTTAATCGTGGAAAGCACAGGACTTCTAAGAAGGTCAAATTTTAAGAAGATGTATAAGAATATGAGGTACTTCTGATCATAGTCACGAATTCCAAAGGAAGCCTAGGTATTACTTATTTAACATTGCCCATATCTTGACCATGTTTTATCAAGGCTGCAGGAGAAGTCTTGGTCGAGCATAACTGGGAACGCGTTGGTACATCGGGATTTCATTCATCGCATAACATAGGCCACGAAGAGATACTGTTAAGGAAAGTATAGAAGGTGGATTAGTGGACCAAGAGATGGAGGCTACATAATAGGTATAGGGATCTATTTTTTAAAGTTTGATTTTATAGTCCAAATATGACGATAGGCAATGGATGGGTTTAACTGGGCTTTAATGGGTTCCCTAATTGGACATTAATCCTTGATTGAATGAATCTTGGATTTTAAATCTATATTAGCTGGCAAGATCCCATAAAATCACTCTAAATCATTCTTATTAGGTTAGATAATCTAGAATAGGTTCACACTTAAGTGGTTGAGCTAATTATCAGTCGCATGGGTTAACTATGTTCCTTAAGCCCAAAAATGCACCTTTTGTGACTTTTGTGTTTAAGTTGCACATAGGGACTCCATTGAGTGGCACACTAGTGACATGTGCGTGGTGGGCTTCAAGTAGATCACAACCATATATTGGATTGAAAGATTTGAGTCGAGGTTGGATCTTCAATTGAAGTCGGAAAGTACATCGGTATTACGGTAAGGGTTATAGTTAGCCTTTTTGACATGAAAGTCGTATCATGAAAATAGATTACAAAGGGACGTATTTGAGTGGGACATAATACGCCCAAATGAAGGTGTACTCATCTAGGTATTGTTTATAACATTTGTTGGAAGTTAACAAGTAGCATTTTTGCTCTAAATATCAATGTCATGATAGGGGGCACCAAATGATCTAAATAGAAAGTGGGTATTCATGAAGCACAAATTTATCATCCTAATGGGAACCAATTTACCTTATTCAATCGGTAATCCCAGAAATCCTAAAATTTAGAAGGGCTTACAATCAGTTCACTCTAGAAACTAAGATATTGTTTTAGGATTGATGAGGTTAGAAAAAATTTCAAAGTCGTGATATTGTACCTCGACTCTTGATTATAAAAGGATACTACACGATGTAATAGATATTATGATATGGTATATATGAGTCAAATTTGAAGATCGTTCTTTGATTTTGAATAGATGGAAACGATTGTATCTATATAGCTTCCATGGCCATAGGGGAATACTTTGTGTCTACGAGCTTTTGATTTTCGAAATAGGTGACGAAAAACAATAAAAGTTCAAGGGAGATGGGATCGAATTGAAAATATAGGTTTCAAGGCGATTAAATAGTTCAAAGGGAGTTGTCAAGACCGTTGCGGAAGAGATCCTAGAGGCAAGTTTAACTATATCTCAATCCACGTAGAATAATCATACGAAGAACGATCCAAGTGCGCTTGGTTGAACAGATCATCATGCACCGATTCTGATTGGACAATATGTTAATGGAGGCCTCCAATAAATTATGTCTTTGATCAAGCTCGATAAAGAAAGTAAGCTTGCAAAACTAGACTATAATAGCGGCATTAGTCAAGCTAGTCTAAAATATAAGTAGGCGAGATAATGATGAAAGAAAATATAAATAATTCAAGTTCCTTAAGAATCTAATTCATGTCCGATATTTGTGCCTGTACAGTCACCTTACTGTCTTTTTGTCTAAGGCTTTGGTTGACTAGATGAGTTATGGATCTCTAGAATATCCTAGTAGTGATATTCAATTATTCTACCTTAATGGGTCATAAGAACAATAGGACTACTAGGTTGTGAGACATTCTACCCAACTTACAAGAGTTCGACTAGTAGTGTGATAGAAAAATAGAACATATCTACCTAGTTTGAGTCATCTTCCTAACCTCTATCAAGCACGAAGGAAATATAAGGATTACGATAGAAGAGATTAAGCAAAATGCAAATCAAGAAGTCAAGTGAGATTTCAAAAATGGAATCGAGAAAGGAGGTTAAGTATATAGATGAGGTCCAAGAATCTAATCCTATATGTAGGCTTGCTTGGTATAGTAAAGTAACCAATCAATTTATCGTAGACCTGCATGGGCCGCCATAAAAACATGTAATGTCTGAGTCCTAAAATACGTAGGACTAGGAACGTTGACATGCTAGCCGTATAATAAATATATGTAAGCTGTATAATATAGTATTACCATGGCACACTAATATCTTCCACAAAATAAAGAATAATGATCTCATAAATTAACTGTAAATTGTCATTTATAACTTCGTTGGGCGGAGACAAATCCACTACCAACTAATTTAAAGGAAAAGTTATAAACAAACTAAGAAATGATTTGGCAAGAGTAGCATGGACGATCCAAGAGAAATCATCTTCGAAGGAATAGAGAAGATCACGACGTTGGCTAGAGTACCAGCGAAAAGTCAAGCACACGCACCTGGAGAAATTAGCATGTCCTCAGTAGGACGTAACAAGATACAAGAAGAACATACCAAAATACTGAATATAAACTGCTCAATAATAAGTTAATCGGATTGTAACATAGTCCAATACTCCACCTTTGAATTAGCGTACCATCCCGCCAACCAAACAAGTACAGGAGATGGCACCATAATCCACGACCAAGCATCTTTCCATGCCATGAATCCAAAATAGTATCCGGACCACAACAAGATTCAGTACCTTCTCATTAAAGCAGTGAACCACACCTATAACCAAACATAAACAAGGTGTGGCAAACTTGTTCACGATAAGTTGCTGTTCCAAGCCACGATCATATATAAGTACCTAAAACGAAAGTACCTATACCTAACGGATAAGGTACCCTAACAATTGTAAGTGAAAGTTTAAGAACAAACCTCTAACGCATAGGCTCTCGGGCTAAAAAGGGATTGGCATGGTTTCCTTTCTAGACACTAGGGGCCCAGTAATAATATAAGAGCATAACGTTTCACCAAATGTTAGAGGCCATATTTAAGTATGGGTAGTCTCACCCACGTCTCCGACGGACTCACGGGTTACAAAAGGTAAAGTATATAGTAGCCCATACGCTAAGAATTTGTCGTTCCCAACCCATGCCTACTATGTTATGTCCACAACATGTATAACATCTATTAATTGCTAAGTCAAACTAATCATGCAAATACTACTAGCAGTTAATCCTATCGCATGGCTTATAAGTACCAGTGGCCAGCCAGCTACACATGTCCAAGTTCTATATGCGACACACGACTTTGTGGTACAAACGTGTCAAGACCTATGAATGCAACACAAACTAGGGTGGTCCCTTAAATCTAAGTTTAATGTGTATAAAATAATAAGTGACAAAAAATAGAACTAAATAGTATAATTCTGTCTAATTATAACAATATATCACAGTTTATTTTGCAAAAAATAATAATAAATAAATGCATGTAAAATATTATCTAAAGTAAATAGATAGTAAATGGCAAGGTATCTTGCCCGAGGGTTGTGCGCAGAAACAACAAAGTCCAATACTCAGAATGGTAGTAATGAAAGGTCAAATCCAACAAACGATTCTGGATGCTGAAATAAATATCATGAATATTTTTAGTATAAAATATATGTCAAAAAATGCCTACCCAAAAGTCTAATTCTGGACACAGGGGCAAAATTATAATTTCAGATAAAACGATGTCCGTCGTTGGACCCATTTTGCATCGAAAAACGTGCCAGTATCTACCATTTCAAAAGTCATCAAACTATATGTCTACAAGTCCAGTTTCACGTTATGAATGCAATCGTATGTCCAAAGTTGGATTCCGGTGGACCGTGCACAAATTCGCCCATTTGATTGGGTCACGAGCCCGCCAAAAGGGCATTCCGGTCGACATTTTCAGAATTGGATAAAACTTGGCATACATGATCAAAAAAATGATATGATCCTGTTAGCATATTTTTCATCTCAAGATGATTAATGTACATGAAGTTATGGCTTAGTTTGCAAAGGAGTTGATACAGGATATCTCGATCGATACGCCTCGATTTCATCATTCACAGACGACGAAATTGAGTTTCGTCGAATTCCACACGTCGAAAACATCCATACACATCTTTCAATGCTCATGGGTTGCGACCACATCGCTCGATTTATTGGGGTGCACGCCGTATCGGTAATTGTTTTTAAATTTCTATAGTTTGAAAATGGGGTTTTGTCAATATTGGGAGACCGATTTCTCGGCACACAGTCGATAAAATCGACTTCTGTAAAATGGTTAGGAAGCCTTATAGGTTGTCTAGGTCTATCTTTAGTTGGTTTTGGAAATGTCCTAATGGTTGGTTGAAAATCTGTCTACCAATCAGGGGTTTTGGGACTGTTTGTACACTGTTGTTAGAACAGATTTCTTGCCGATTTTATGCCAATTTTCTAGACTGGTCGTGTAACTATATTTAAATCCCTTGGTTGGTATCACGAGAGGGTCAGCTAGGCTCTTGATCGAAGTTAGTATTTTGAGTTTCTATCAAACAGGAAGAAGGATTTGCAAGTTCGAAGGGGGTACCTCACAGCCGACACCAATAGAGTAACTCTGTTCTTGACGAGTTCCCGATGATCACCGACCACTTCAGGTGGCTGTAGGTGGTCAATCACATGCGCCAAAGGTTGAGGGTTTTACTGGGTCGAGGATCTTCGATCACAAGAGAGTTTCGGCGAGGAGGATTGATAAAAAAACAAATTTTTGTAAAGTTTTAAACACCTCAGGTTCGGTAGAGTTTTAATCGATTTAAGATGTAATTTAAATCGATTGTTGTTATAATCTAAAGTGAACTGGTTTAGATTGATTGGAAAAAAGATTTGCAGGGATTTGTATCAATTTTTGAATCAAAATCAATCGGGGAATTATTGGCTTCACTTGTGGATTTAGGCGTAGAAGAAATGTGAAGTGAGTGACTCGCAAGATTTTCTAAAATCTCGTGAGTCATTCAAATAAATAAAAATCTTTTAAATATCTAGAAACTGTAAAGTACCTAAAAACTTAATGTTGCCCTTTTTAACTAGGGTAGGGTATATTTCACAGGTATATGTACAAACATATATATCAATATAGAATTTTAATGGAACTTACCAAAAATCCTATTATCAAAAACAAAAGCACATAATAATATTAATAAAATAATTAAATAATTAAATAATGATTTTGGTTAAGTACCCAGATTACCATTATTTTTTTATTAAGATCACAAGATGAACCCTTCCAAAATAGTAATTAATTAAATATATATAAAAATAGGAAAAGAGAACCAAAATCAAATAAATAAATTTAAAAATTAAAATAAATATTGCAACAAGTAAATCTAGGGGTCTACTCTAATATGCTTGTCATGTCACATGACCGCACTAGCCATGCCATATAGTCTAGTCAATGTGCATAACAAAATTTAAGCACGACTAAGACTAGATTTATAATTAAATAACAAAGTAATTCAAAACAATTTATTTAATCAAAAAAACCCTTGAAAATTTTAGGGGATTATACTTGGGTTTCGATATATTTTGGAACTAGAGTGTGATATATTTTTGTGGTGGCCCATGGATGGCAGTTTTTTATTTTGGTTATCTAAATTTCTAAGACCAGCCTGCAAATTAAGATTAAGGAGTCTTAGAAAATCTCATCCACTTGCTAAGTTATCGTATTTGAATTCTAAATTCGTATTATCTCCTTTATGCATCCAGCTTGATTCCATACTCCTTTCAAATGATTTTTCCTTTGCAGCAAGATACTATTGCGTAATGGACGTACGGCTTTCAGAATTGAACCGATAAACGATGCCACTCCTAGTGATGGTAGGACTCCAGTGACACCAGGGAACCTAAGTCCCAAAGAGGTTCCAGCCAATCCGACGAGTCTCATACCCCCAGCATCAACTCAGTATGAGGGCCAGACCTCGCAGACCTAGGCCTAGCAGGAAGATTAGTTGCCCCCACTTCCTATATTTTCAAATCAGATGCCACATAGGGCGTACCTACAGCACCTTTCAGCCAGATGCCACAAATGGCCCAGCCCGATGGCCAGGCCTAAATGTTCATGTTCTTCTATACTATGATGCACCAGTAGATGCAACATATTAAGGCTATGTGACAGAGCTTGATAATGATTATGGAGAGGCTGGCAGCACCAGCCCCTGCATCGACATCTGCACCAGCACCTGCTCCGATATTAGGTACTATTCGTGGCTATCTACAGATGAACCCAAAGACATTTGATGGCAAGAAAATATAAGAGGAGATCACCGTATGGATCATCACCACCCAGAAGCTTCTCAATGCTTCGCAACTTCCCGAAGATTTATTCATGATAGCCATTCGGACCCAGCTCGAAGAAAATATGCATCACGGGTGGGAGTCGATCTAGCGAGACATCGGCAAAGGTCAAACTTGGCAACAGTTATTGGAGTATTTCAATACGAAGTACTTTTCCGTTATAGTTTGAGACACTCTCTATGATCAATTCCTCCATCTCAAGCAGGGAATATAACCATAAACGAGTATGACATGGAGTTCAGTCGCCATAGTCGTTTCGGTTCCTCCCTGCTACTGAATGACTTGGAGAAGGCAAGAAGATTTCACCATGGGTTGACGAAGGAGCTTTAGCAATATACTACTGCATAGTCTAGAGTTTCGTACGTCGAGGTGTTAGCAGAAGCCCATCTCTAGGAGGCTATCAACAGGGACCCAATACTTCTGAAGCGATATACTACTACGATTGTATCGGTTAAGGGATAGTCAGGAGGACCCATCAGATGCCTAGGAGGATTTCATCAGTAGAGAGCTATACCCTACCTAGCAAAGAAGCTCCCAACTTGTCATCATTGTGGTAAGAAGGAACATATTCTGAGAGACTGCCGAAAGAGATTAGGACAATGCTTGCATTATGGATCTAACCAGCACTGTGCCATGGAGTGTCCGCAGCACAGCGACAGACCACAACATCTAGCAACGAGGCCAGCACCACCACCAAGACTGGGACTGCTTGCTCAGGCAACTGCAGCACCAGAAGGACCACAGATAGGACCACCTTTACAACCACAGGAGGTCTAGTATAGGAGGGCTAGACAGCAGACCAGAGGACAGAGATTTGGTCAGGCTTATGTTATGGCACCAGTTGTGGAGGAATCCATGAGTGTGGCAATTACAGGTGCTATCTTGGTAGCATATATACCCGCCAGTACACTATTTGATTCAGGGGCCACTTTGTCTTTCTTATCTAGTAGTTTTGTAGCAATGCCTAGAGTAGCTACCGCTGCATTGCCTAAGACTTAAAAGATTCTTACAGAGGGAGGTATCGTGCCTGCCACTAATACATGTAGAACTTGTTCAGTTGTAGTATGTGGAAGAGAATTGAGAGCATAATTTTTGGTATTTCCAATGCTAAATTTTGATATAGTATTGGGGATGGACTGCTTGAGCTAGTATCATGCCGTGTTAGATTGTCATAGAGGAAGTGTTATCTTCAGACCGCCAGTTCAATTTGAGTTTGAGTTCATACGAGGGACCATCAAGAAGGAAGTTGGGCAAGCAGTTGAAGCTTTCATGTCCATTGAGGTAGCACTACCGTCGCCTATTATTGAGGAGTTCATGGATGTATTGTGCTGCCCCCTCAACCCCTGTCCACTGACCGGGCAGCGGAACCCCCGATACGAGGCCCCGGATAGGTCATTGGGCGGTTCAGAGAAATCTTTTTGTATAACGCCGTCTTTGGCTCATCATTACTTATCTATTGCATATGTCCTCGTTTGACAAACCTTGATCATGCTTACTACATGTCTATAAGAACATGTTAGACGAACAAAACAATATGATACAAGTATAGCAATATGATATAGAACATTTAGGACAATGCTAAGTTTAAGTAGCAACATGATAGTGATGACATAAATATTAGTGACGTCATTATTTTAAACTTAATTGACTAGCCATATTCAAAAATATGATATAATCATTGGGCTAACATTAACATATTCATATTCCTTATGCATAATATATACACATACTCAATCTCATAGTATGGCCCGAGCCATAATTCTTTCATAAAACACCCCATGGAACCATGACTCAAATTATAGCGCGCACTCCCAAAATCACCAACATCAAGCTAAGACCCAAAATAGGCTATTAGACACAAGTAAGGTACCCAATGACACATATTGATAGACACGCATCTTCCAAATACCCATTTTAATCCAAATTGATCATGCATATCACAAATTGTCATGATACAGCGCTACATATCCTAATTCTGACACGTAGAGATCAATACGTTCTAGAATTAAACTCTAAAACTATACTTGGCCATAGACCAAACACTTGGTTGATACGAAGTGTGTCCCCAAGCTAGATCTCACATTCTAACAACTAGATCTAGTAAAATTGGGTCCTCTACACTCCAAATCTAAACATAATGGAGTAGATCTAGAAATTTGAGGTTCCTATAGGAATTTTCTATTAATTGACATGAAGGAATTTAAGGAGAAGAGTCATTACCAAATGGGAAGAGGTTCCTAACGCGAAACTACGGTGTCGGGCATGAAAACGTCGCTCCGACATGATCCTTCTTCGGGCTAGCACCTCCTAGAGTCCACTAAAGTCTCCATACCAAGAATCTATATGAAAGGATTGAGAATGGAGAGGAATTGCAGGGGACAGAGAATTTGAGAGTTGGTGCTCCAATGGAGAATTATGGGAGGAGCTTGGAGAAAAAAAAGTATATAAAATAAGAGGAAGAGGGTTTATATGGCCGGCCACTTGACGATGGACTTAGGCCTAAATATGGCTTAATTAGCCTCTAATTAAACTTTACTCCAAATGGCTAATAAAGGCTATAGTAGTAAATATATAAGTTGGACTTGGATGAGATATTGGCCTCCAAATTAATTCTATGAGCCAAATCATGTCATAAATAAAAGTTTAGTCCAACTACTAAATTCTTAGTCAATAGATTAAAATTAGTGGCACGCTAATGGCCCCCTAATACAAATTTTTAAATTGGTAAAAAATAACCTTTTTGGAAATGTGGTGGTGACAACCCTACCCCCTTAAAAAAATTGTCCTCAAAATTTAAAAGCACAATAAAAATAAGAAGATACCACTTGGCTCAAGGATCAGATTATGGTTCACTCATCTAGTCTCGCTAAGATCACTCGAAATACAATTCACAATATCATACAGAGTTATCAAGAATGCTTAGTTTATGGTCTCTACCTATCATAATATTGCAACATCTATCATGGGTCAAGCATGAAGATCATCAAATGAAATTGTAAGGTACTGCAGAATCAAACAGATCAAGAAATAAGAAGGAATGAAAGGAATAGGATATGCCAACCCATAACATGCAGCATCGGTCTTCCCGACCGTCATCGTAAAAACCCTGTATTACTAAATTGCTCCTCCCTACTGGTGCAGGGCATTTTGATGTGCTACTAGTGGCCTAGCTGGACCTCGCTGATCTGGTGCTCCACCGAAAGGAGGTACAATGGGACAATCAAGCATCTTATGTGCAGCTGACCAACAAAATTGGCACACCTTAAGCCTTCTCCTACAAACCTCCAATGTATGCCCATACTTCCTATAGTAGGCACAAGTGGGTACTTGCTGCATCTGCCTCTGAGGATGCTGCCGAACCAAAGCTCTAGCTGGTGGGTGGTACTCTTGCTGGGGCTGGAAGAATTTTTTTGAATATGGGTACACTTTATCGGTTTCGTACCGCCACTAGCACCACTCAAAACATTGCTGCCTCTCTCGGATCTAAGGTTCAAGTCCATCTCAGCAATCTAAGCATCCATCAAGATATCCTCAAAAGTATTTGTGCGATGCCTAGAAGTGTGCGACTATACCTCTCTGTTCAAACCCTTCCTAAACTTTTGGGCCTGATCCCCAAGGCCCCGAACCTTGATCTTCGTAGAACGGCTCAAGCGATAGAACTTTGTGGCATACTCGTCAACTAATATGCTCCCAAAACAAGTCATGGAACTAACTCTCTAAGGATCCCAGAGCTATGTTTGGAAATAACTTCTCCTTGAAAGCCTTCTAAGTAAGTCATGTCACGGTAAGCCTGGGCTCTGTGGGAATCCAAGTGAGCACAATGTCAAACAACTGACTGTAGGCCGCCTGGACCTACAAACTCTCAAGAATCTGAGCCAAGTACAAAATCCTCTCAATATCCTTTAACCAGTCATCTGGGTAGAATATCTCGTCGGTACCTTTGAACTTCCAAGAAAAAATCCTCTTGAAGTCCATTACGGTACTCAAGCTCAGCTGCTACTGAACTGGAGCACCCTAAGTCTGGATAAGTGCAACCTTTTCAACTGCATCTAATGCCAACTGGTGGACACTTTCATTACTCTGGTGAATCACCTCTTCCTGTCACTACTACACCTCGACCTAGGCTTTCTGAGCCTCCATTATCTGCTGGAATAATGCAAACATCTGTGTTATCTCAGTCGGTACTGGAGGTGTCTCAGGAATACCCTCTGGCTTCGTAGAAATAGTCCTTTAAACGGGTAGAGGAGCGAACAAAGGCAGCTAAAACCCCCAATTAAATAGAAGAAATAATAGGAGCAACTCCCGTAGAGGAACATGGGGTCGAGAGGTAACAGACCTCAAAGAAGTTGTTGCGGGTCCAGAGCGCTGAGATATAGTCTTCGATGACATCATGAAGACAGATTAAACAAAAGAAGTCAATATGGCACAAGATAAGATATTGTCAAGGAAGGACAATAATTGAGAAAGATAGTAATCAAACAAAATGGAATAAAAGATAACAATTTTGATCCTTAAGAGTCTAGCATGTTCTATGCTAAAACCAAAACAATCGAACATTTAAGAATATTTAAGGTGTTAAGCCAAGAACAAATCTAAAATAGAATCTGATAATCATACTTTTGTGCTTGAAATTATGTTATCCAGAATCTTTGCCTTGCTAGTTAGAATGTATGCGATAACCCTAGGTCCCATATTTATGTTATATAAATCTAAAATTATGTTGTTCAGAATAACCGCCTTGCTAACTAGTATGGGTGCGAGAAATCCCAAATTTCATAACTAAGATACGTATATCTAAAAACATGTGATCAAGGATTTCGTCTCGCCAGCAAATATGGCTATGGTAAACTCTAAACTCCATAACCAAGATGGATGGCTGTAGTCCTTACTACCATGCTTAGTATGTACTACCAGATTATACCCTTGATGTAGTCCATAAACTCATCTCGATACAAATGAAGTTCAACAAATAACATATATTCAGGAGGAAAGAAACAAATATGGGGTAGAATTCTCAAGATCGATGTAAGAATCTATCAGGAAATCCTATCTGTGATTGAGTATCAAGCTTCCTAAAATATTTTATGATTCATAATCCTATCCTAGGGCAGGCTCGCAGTAGTGCGACTAAGCCTAAGTACTACTACGATTTTGCACTAATTATGAAAATTAACCTGCACGGGCCACCACAAAAATATGTCACGGCCCGCACCTGCAATAGGGGTACGAGTGCGTGGTTACATCCAGCCTACGCAGTAGCATCGACGATAGAACGCTGACAAGGTCAACAATGCTAACTAATCACATCTCAAGAATATATATATATATATTTTTTTTTCTCAAGAATATATATATATATATATATATATATATATATATATATATATATATATATATATATATCATAACCTATCAATAATATCTCAACTCCAAAAGAAGGACAATATAACGATAATATCCATACACAATCACTATAAACTATAAGGAAGGTAAATGGCATGATAATGATATAAAAGATAAGAAAATTTCAAAGTCACTATGTAGGAGAGTGTATAAACCAAATATAGTCTCAAGTCCCAAATCCATGTCTAGATAAACCTATATCCCAGTGCACCATTTCTAATATATATATATGTATATATATATATATATTGGAAATGGTGCACTGGGATATAGGTTTAAAAAAAAAATATATATATATATATCAACTCAGATAATGTTCCGAAAACAAATTCGGTCATTCTATGGTAAAAATCTAAACTACATATCTTACTGAACTGCTGATGGGTCTGCCCCTAGGTCTCCTTAGCTCCATAATATTTGGAGACATGGCCTCGTCTCAACGTTTGAAAAATGTTATACTGTCAGGATTGGAGCGAAGTACATTTCTAATAGCAGTTCCAATACATGATAAAGACTATAAAACTGTAAATAGAAATAAGATACATGATGAAAGGAACATAGAACCATGGTACAGAACATGTTGTGGAATAGATAAGTAAGACAGTAAAAAGAGCCATGTAAACGAAAACTAGTAAAAGAGTAGACTTAACATGTATCCAGCAAGTATGAAAATATTTAACATGTATAATGAGTCAAGCAAACGTGAAGTAAGACCAAAAAGACTACTTCTATCAAGTATGTTTTGAAATACCACTTTTGACATGTAAACGACTAGGGGTAATGTACGGCATCTCGTACGTACTCTATGTGCGAGTGCTATCTTTCTTGATTAGACCAAAGGGGGGTGATTCCAACAAGAATGATTCCAGATTTGGGGTATATCTACATGTCTACTAAGGTATTTCCCCATCTAACAAGTACTAAATGGATTCCAGATCCAGGCACATAGCAAGATACAAGACTAGCTAGAAATACAAGTGGTGTCAGAAAGTAAGGTGATGCCTGTAAATGAGTCCTTATGTACTGGTCCAGTATAAAACAACGTATCCAAGATGAATCCATGTGTCTATCGTATCAAACATCAAGTATATTATTACTATTACATGAATCAGAGAAAATTTGAGGATAGAAACTATCAGAGAATGTACTTGCCTAAGGTCCTGAGCCGTACACAAATCAGTGTCCGTATCCAAATCCAATGAACCTATTTGCAGGAATAAACAAATCAATATTTGAATTTAAATTGAATCTCCTAGTCTATTTGATAGGCTCTATGGGTTTGCTAGGTTTGTGCTATCCTATAGGTTGGCCACACAAATTATATTATTACCCTATCTATATTCACATGTACCTTCCTATGGCATCTACCATATTACCTGTGCATATGTATATATCTATGATATTTACCTTTACCTTTTATATAAACATATACCTCATACCCATGCTCATGTACCGTACCCATGAAACCATAACATACATGATACACTAGTGTGATACCTCATACATGTATCCCAATTACCTACCGATATATGTTCCCCTTGAACTATTTGCTAATTAACACTATGTATATAAGTATATTATACCCAACCTTACCTATTGATAAATATCTATACCCCTTATCTATATTTATATGTATTCAATACATATATCCTTATATATATTATACTTATATCCGTACTAAATCATGGTATACCATGACATGTTATAACACTCGACCTTCCTCATGACCTACTTCCCTTACCATATATATGCATTACCTACACCCCTTTACCTATATCGTGCCTATTATGTTATGCATTATTGTACCAATATCCAAGGCATACCAAATATCCATATCAATTATCCTCACCAAGAGATACCGGTATTCAACATATCCATGCTTTTATAGGCACATGTATATATCTACTATAAGCTATACTATAAAGTTACCTTAACTGCCTATGCACTTATTACTATCGGCTTCATAGGATTTACCCATTACCTAGCCCCATAAATATTTAGACACGTCCTCACGCATCATGATACCATCTCCTATTGTACCATGCCATCTATACCACATCACGTCATAATTTTCTATTACTATTATTCCTAAGCTTTCCCCTACACAACCTCACAGGTTCCTCCTCCCCCAACCTGCCTGCTACACTTTTATTTTTCCTAAATACTATACACTTCTATGTACTTAACACACACATTTCTCTAGTTCACTTAGGCACACATGCTTATATATATACACATATACATTAGTGGACTCATATGCACATGACACATTCACTAGACTCTATTCTGTTCAAATTACACACTGGACTGACGCTAAGATACACTCGACCCTATCTACAACAACTCCTACACCACATCCCATCTCTACTTACCTACACTGTAGCACTAGACTGCTGCTATAATTCTCTGCAGATTACTGGCTACATTCCTACAGTTTGCTCATTTCCCAATTCCGGTAGAAATATGCTACACCCAGATCCTCTGCAAACCTCCTAAATTTTTACAATGATTTTTTATTTAAATTGGTATTGATTTTAATTTTTTTCGTATTTGCTCGTCGAGTGTGAATATGTGCGAGGTACATATTTTTATTATAGATTTTATTTATATAGGAGAAGTATAGTTTCAAAATAATATATGATAATTATTTTTAATTACTTAAAATTGTGACAAGCGTCGCATCAAGATTCTTTCGTGTCGGACACACCCCTGACACAATCAAATCCCTAACCTAACCCTAAAACTAGTTATCGACTACCGTGGCCGATGCCACCGTGGCCGATGCCACCGTGAGCTCTTTCAACAACTAGCCTTCATTACCACCCTCATAGCAGATCCCGTTACCACCGATTAGCAATCGCCACCACCCCAAAACTGCCCCGATCCCGTCACACTGTCGTCCACTGCCACAGTCACGACAGCCACCTCCACCCTCTAACCCCAATACTACCGTTGTCGTCTCTTACGGCCACCACCACCACCGACTCCTCAAAATAACCAATAAAAACCAACGAACATCACTACCGTTCCTTCGCCACGGCAAATTTTCCACAAACCACCATGACAGACCCTGGCCAGTCACCACGGCCCTTACTACCACCACCAAAACTCCCACCTTTCCCAACACCTCAACAACCATCGGCCATCGAGTACAACCACCGCCATTATCATTCCGACCATCGCACCACCACACAAAAACCACCAAAACTCCAAATAAATATACCACCACTACCCTTGCCTCTCGTCGCCGCCCTTCACCCGAATCTGCAGCATAGCCGCGCCACCTGCCGTAGCTCTTTCCCGTTGACGTCGACGAGCCTGTCTCTGCTCGTGCAATTGCTCCCCACCCGCCTTGTGCCAGTGTCGCGTCTTCCGGCCACGTGCATCTTCTCTGCCGCATAGATCCGAGGTGCCAACTCCTTTCGGCCGCCTCGACCGAGCGACTGTGACGGTCTTCCGCCACAATGGTGAGTCTCCTCCCTATTCCTCTCCTTCTTTCCTCTCTATTCTCACTCTTCCGTCTTTGTCTTCTTATTCACACCAACTTCCTCTTCACTGTAAGAAAAATAAAATTTGCTTTAGACCTCTTTCTCTCTATCTTATTTTTCTCTTTACAAAGAGGCATCTCCCATTACGAGATACTCATGTGACAATAGAAAGAGAGAGCACTCAGAGCAGCCGACTTGTTGTGATTGATAATTATTATAATTGTTACTATTATATTCTACTTTCTGTTTGCTTCATTTTCTTATGTTCTTTTAGTAGTAGTATTATATTTTTCTTACTTTTATGTTATACTGGAAAAAAATGGTTTATTTTTATAATTATTATTAGTATTACATATTAATACTGTCATCGGTCACTTCAGATTAGTAATAATGGTATTAGTTTGTTAACATACTTATTACTATGTTTATTATTATTATTAAAGATATTTCTAAGAACTAATTTCAAACTATAAGTAAAGGTATAACGGTTAGAGCTAACTATGTAAATTTAAATTTTGAGTTTTTCCAAAATTATAAAATTATCTAGTCTTTTCAAATAATTTTTTTACTAATAAAAAAACATAGCATTCTACCAAAAATTTGTATTTTGAAAAAAACCTATAATTTTGGCCAAAATCGTTTTCTTTTCCTTCATAATTTCAAGTATGTATCAAAAACTATTTTTACTAGTAAATACTTTTCCATATTATAAATATTTTTCTAAAATCGTATATATAATATTTATTTAATTTCCTTCGATTATTCTCTTTTCCGTGGCCAGTCCCATTATTTCTATTCTATTGCCAATTCTGTACCTCATTATGACAACTCTAACTAATTTGACCGTTCTGGACCCAATGGAACAACCCGTGCCATCATCAGAAGTTGTCTTGCGTAGTTGTAACATCACAATCATATTAAGTGCCATATTGATCACCGCAGCACACCAGGCATCGCTACCAGGCAAGATACTTTGTCATTTGCTGTCTATTTACTTTAGCTCATATTTCATGCATTTACTTATTATTTACTTTCTGCTAATAAACTGTGATACATGGAATTCGATAGAATTTTACCGTTCAGTTCTATTTCATGCTATTTATTATTTTCAAACACATTGAACTTAGATTTAAGGGACCACCCTTTGTGTATTGCATTCATAGGCCTTGACACATTTGTACCACGAAGTCGCGAGTCATATATAGAACTCGGACATACATAACTGGCTGGCCACTAGTACGTATAAGCCGTGCGATAGGACTAACCGCTAATAGTATTGCATGATTAGTTTGACTTAGCGGTTATAGAGGTTATGTGTTGTGAAGACAACACATAGGCATGGGATAGGGAGGACATATCCTTAGCATATGGGCTACTATACACATTTCCCTTGTGACCGTATGCTCCGTCGGAGATACGGATTGACGACCCCTTTATTTATTGCTGGCCACTGACGTTCGACGAACGATTATATTTGTGGCCCCTGGTGCCCCAAGTGGGGACTATGTCGATCCCATTTTTGCTAGAGAGCCCATGCATTGGAGGGATGTTCTTAAAATATATTCACTTAGAACGGTTAGGCTTCCTTATCTGTTAGGTATCATTACTTTTAGTTTGGGTACTTATATATGATCGCGGCTGGTAATAGTTACTTGTCGCAGACTAGTTTGTCACATCTTATTGTTGTTTGGTTGTAGGTGTGGCTTACTGCTTCGATGAGAAGGTACTGAACCTTATTGTGGTCCGGATACCATATTGCATTCATGGCATGGAAAGATGTTTCATCGTGGATTAGGGTATCATATTCTGTCCTTGTTTGGTTGGAGGGATGGTAAGCTAACTCAATGGTGGAGTGTTGGACCATGTTTTAATCCGATTTGACTTATTATTAAGCAGTTTATATTCAGTTTTATGACATGATATTATGTGTCTTGTTACGTCCCTCTGAGGACCTAGTGATCTCTCCAGATGTGTGTTCTTGTCTTCCGTAGGTATTCGAGCCGAGGTCGTGATCTTCTCTATTCATTCGGAGATGACGTGTCTTGGATCTTTCTTTGGTATTCTTAACAAATCATTTCATTTGCCATGTATTATTTTTCTTTTAACTAGTTGGTAGTGGATTTGTCTCCGCCCAACATCTTATAAAATGACAAATTCATAGTTTATTTATCATATCTTTTATCTTTATTTTGTAGATGAGATTAGTTGTCGTGGTTATAGACATCTAATAGCTTACGTATATTTATTATACGGCTGGCATGTCTACATTCCTAGTCCTACGTATTTTGGGACTGGGACGTTATATCCCCTTGACACTGACACATCTGACTAACCTCCTTGTCCACATATATGCCTATTCATCTGCATTTCTATTCTACACATTTGCACTCAGCCTACACTTAACACATTCAAGCACACACACACACAACTGATACCTAGTCATTAGTTGCCTGCATGCTCCCAGCATACCTGTTGCACCCCGACAACTCTGAAATTTGTAATCTGCCACTAACTTATCCCTATAATCTACACTGCGCAGACCCCCTTCTTTGTATAACTAATGCACACCTAACTGTACTAAAACCACCAAATCCCCTCGTACAGGACACACATTTGATACTCTGCTAGAATATTCTTCAATTTATACATCCTAATTACCTATTGTTCCTATATGTAGGAACACACACACACTAATCACAAGATACACACTGTAATTCCTAAATTTGCTAATACATGTAGCCTGCTCTCTATTTCTCACGCACTCAAACATATCACAAAGACTACAGACTAAAATGCCTACTCCTGCACAAGGCCTCTACAAACCTGATATCTGCCTAACCCAGATGTTAGCCTACCAATAGCCCATGCATTGTTGCTAAAATCTCATTCCCTACAGCAAGTGCTACTGTTATAATGCAGGTAGCCCTCTATAGTGGCTCCCTAAACTACAACTGCTAGCTGTAGTCCAAATGCTGCTACTGCAACCCCAAATCAATAACAATAAGTAAGCAACAGGTATCACCAAATCAGTCCTAGCACACGAAGTGTAGCCAGTTTTGATACCTGCAGTAACATTTGGATACACACACCCATACGTATATATGAACAATCTTTTTCCTCTCTTGGATACACACTAATACACCTACATATTTCACCTAGACACACCTATTCACTTAGACACCTAGGCCAAAGATATATACCTATAGCATATATATGTATATACCCTACTCATATATAAACATATGAGTATTCCTCACACATAATATATCTATACACACATACATAATCTCATAGTATGGCTCGAGCCATAATTCCACCATGAAACACCCTATGGAACCATACCTCAAATTATGACACGCACTCCCAAAATCACCAACATCAAGCCAAGAACCTAATTAGGCTATTAGACACAAGTAATGTAACCAATGACACATGTCGATGGACATGTATTGCCTAAATCACCAACAACTGCATGCGTATCACAAATTGTCATGATACCGCGCTATGTATCATAATTTGGACACGTAGAGATCAATTTGTTATAGAATTAGACTCTAAAACTATACTTGGTCGTGGACCAAACACTTGGTGGACACGAAGTGTGTCCCCAAGCTAGATCTCATAATATTCTACCCACTATATCTAGTAAAATTGGGTCTCTACTCTCCGAATCTAAACATAATAGAGTAGATCTAGGAATTTGAGGTTCCTATAGGAATTTTCTATTAATTCACATGAAGAAATTCAAGGATAAGAGCCGTTACCAATTGTGAAGAGATTTCTAATACGAAACTACGGTGCTGGACATGAAGACGCCGCTCCAACATGATCCTTAAACGGGCTAGCACCTCATAGACTTCGCTAGAATCTCCTTGAAAGGGTTAAGAATGGAGAGGAAGTGGAGACGACAGAGAATTTGAGAGTTGGTGCTCCAATGGAGAATTTTTAGAGGAGCTTGAAGAAGAAGAAGAAGTGTAGAGAATGAGAGGAAAAGGGTTTATGTGGTCGGCCACTTGACGGCTTGGGCCTAATCATGGCTTAATTAGCCTCTAATTAAACTTTATTCCAAATGGCTAATAAAGGCTATAGTGGTAGATATATAAGTTGGACATGGATGAGATATTGGGCTCTAGATTAATTCTATGAGCCTAATCAGGGCTTGACTAATAGTTTAGTCCAACTACAAAATTCTTAGTCAATGGATTAGAATAAATGGCATACTAATGACACACTAATAGAATATTCTAAATTGGTTAAAAATATCCTGACTGGAAAATTTGGTGGTAAAAACCCTACCCCCTAAAAAAATGTCCTCGAAATTTAAAAGTACAACAAGCACAATGATAAAAGAAGATACCACTCATCTCTAGGATCAAAGTATGGTTCACTCATCCAGTCTTGCTAAGATCACTCGACATACAATTTCACAACATCATACAGAGTTACCAAGCATGCATGGTTTGTAGTCTCTATCTATCATAATATTACAACATCTATCATGGGTTTAGCATGAAGATCACCAAATGCAATTATAAGGTACTATAAAATCAAACAGATCAAGGCATAAAAAGAAAAGAAAAGAATATGACTTGCCAACCCATCACATATAGCATCGGTCTCCTCGACCATCATCGCAAAAACTATGTCTTGCTGAGGAGCTCCTCCCTACTGGTATAGGACAATTTGTTGTGCTATAAATGGCCTATCTAGACCTCGTTGATATGGTGCTCCACTGAAAGGAGGTACAGCAGGACAATCTGTAATGCCCCGCTCCGCACGAGGCATTTGGGTTGGCTTGTTGGATGCTATCAGAATGTTGGACCGTGACTTATGTTGGGAATCAGGAGAATTGAGACTGATGCAGTCTCTTAGCTGGCTAGACGGAATGGGTATTGGAACGTGGCTCGCTGGTGGAGCTACGCTTAGCGGGATTGGAGCAGGAAGACCCTTTTGTGCAGGCAAGTGGAATTGTCCTCCTTTCTCCCTATTCCTGCATGCTTAATAAATATAATATTATGATAATATGAATTGTCCCTAAATGTCCATTGTTTTGGTTGCCAAATAATAGAGATGCTTATGTTAAGAATTTATTGAACTGCTGAATGAATCACACTCGATCGAACTGCTAATGCGACTTGATGCTTTAAATGAATTGATATTGTCCCTTTTGCTTAATATCGATGAAATGAATGAATACTTGAGTAACGAGATGCTACGAGAATGATATATGAGTAATGAACTGGCTATGCTATTAACAGATGAATTGAATGAAACACTGGAACCATGTACCTTCTGCATAACTGTTGTTGTTGCCTGTTTCCTTATAAGAAATTAAAGAAAGAATATTGTCCCTATGATATGAATGAAATAATGCAGGTCCTATCGATATGAATGAAATGTTATTTGTTCCTTTTAGAAAAGGAAATGATATGAGA
>JANAVB010013956.1:0-40222 GCA_029216955.1 Iris pallida
ACCTTTGATGTGTAAGTCTAACAAGTCTACAACTACTGCACCATAACTATTTTGATTGGAGAATGGCACATATATATGTTATTCTTATTATATTCTAGATATATTCACGTTAGTCATGGGTCTTCGTCCAACCTGTCGTGGGTCAGAGCCGTCCCTTGTCCTCATTTATTTTTTACCAATAGCCTTCAAGAAGATTATTTCAGTCTTATATTATCGAAAAATACTATGTTTCTTTGCATCATTTATTAATGTAATTGAAAGATTCTTTTGTTCCTCTCCACTTTTCAAATGTGTAAAAACATTGTTGCACAAGACAAGTAGTACTTCAATTGTAGTTGATCATTGAAGTCTTCTTGCTGCATCTCAGTATATTTCTCGCAGCTTTAGTCTACTTTAGTTTTCGAATCAATGGACTAAAGGCTACAAACTTACAACTAATGTAGACCATGATAATCCATAGCATGGACTAAAGTCGTACGGAGAGATCGATCTAAAGCATATCTACACCAAACCGATCGGTCCTCATCTCTCGATTATCTCAAGTTGTTAATTCTTTGCAATATTTATTAAGGACCTCGACGACAATCATATTCCAATATTTATAAATTAACGCCAAGTAGCAAGTCAAATTTGGAAACCTAGTCAAAAACATTTCGTTGGTCACGCGTATAATGTACGTCCCTCAGAAAGAAAGGGATTGTGTGATGCAATGTGATTGATTGTGAAGGAAGGCAGACCACCTTAATTAGCAAGTTGGAATAATAAAAGTAGATGATTATAAACAAAGAAATGATATTTGCATGCGGTTTGTAATTGCGGACGTGATCGTCAGTCGATGTGACGGTCATCCATTGGTCCCTTATGCTATTTTCGAATTTCATCCGGACCAAAGGACCAATGACCGACCGCCACGTCGACCGACGGTCACGTTCACGATTACAAACCTCGGACAATTTAGCAGCTCCGGATAAACAAAGACACATTTGATTGAGTTTATAATTATGGTTTGAACTTTGAACAAGAACTCTAACGTGAAAGAGAAAGGGGGATGAGTGGGAAAAAGAAAACACAACTAGAATTTAAAGATGCACCCACATCACAGGCTTCACTTATGTATGCATGCTTCAACTTAAATGTTTTAATACTATATCTTGGTGTGAACATAGATCATATTTAGGATAAGCTTCATCATGGTCTTTAGGGTTACGCAGCATATAGACCTATGTTTTAGTCAACTTATACGGCAAAAGGAATTTTGGAAAGTTAGGTTATTTCATAACGAATTTTAGGCTCCACCTGCACCTTCAAAATTAATTAATAGTGTCACGTAATGTTCATATTAAACATAAAGGTGTGAACATTCATACGAGGTTTGGTGACATAGACACTAAAACACGTACTCAAGGCAAGTGATGAGGCAAGTGTATGAGATAGAATGTGTTAGTTCCGGGGCTTGATCAAGTTGGTAGACTCGATGTCGAGATCAGAGGTTCAACAAACGTTCACCTTCTGATTATTCTCGAGATCCAAGAGGAACACTATAATATAAATCTGATTACAAAGCAACAATAATCAGAAAGTAAATCTCACGTTCTTCCTCGCAATCGCAGTTGCTGACGAACAGAACTGAGTTCAGAAAATAATCTCACGTTCTTCCTTGCAATCGCAGTTGCAGACGGACAGAACTGAGTTACAACTCAGATGAAGGAGAAAAAGAAAAGAAGAAGAGGAAAGGTTCTTGCTGGGGTGATTAAGATCACCGTTGCTCAAAGCAAGATTCGTCCCACCACGATCTGCTTCCAGGAACCAGCAAGTTCACGAAGAACTTCTGGAACGCTCATAAGTCAAAATTTGAGACTTGAACGGGCTTCCTGGACTTTACAAGACTCCCTTAACTCTCTTCTTGGTGCATCTTTCGAAGGAGGCCAAGTGGCTCTATTTATATAGTGGAGTTGAGATTTCACCTCTTCCTATCCGATGTGGGACTAAAATACCAATACTCAAAAATAGAGTTTTATTTTAGATCATCCCACAATCAGCATAGAAGTGTGCCAGTCCACGCCTACCCCCCGAACACTCCCGTGCATGCACGAGACATCCTGAAGTCCGTGTCCGAGTCCGAGTCCGCACAACAAAAATTAACTTGCATCCTTGTTGGATTTAATCATTTTTTTCTAGAAAAATACTCCCACATGGCACAAACTTGTGCCCCACTACACCTCATGTGCACCCTCAACACAAGCAATGCATTATATTGAGATACTCACCATTTGGTGTAGCCGATGTGGGACTATCTTTTCTAGTCCAAAGGCAAAAACACCAACAATCCCCCACATATCTCAATATATGGGTTTGAGCGTTCCCCACAGTGATTGCCCATCATGCATTAGGAGAGATGTCGCTACGACTTGAATCTTTTCGCATAGGTTAAATAACAGCATGATACTAAAAAGGACTAAGCCTTGAATTCTGTACCATAACTGTAATTCTTCCTACTCACACAATGACATCAACTGTGCTTCTGGCTGCACATTAAAGGCCTTGTGCCAGCCTGGTTTCAGTGTATAATTTTGGACGTCTACAAGTTTACCCTCAAGAGACGGTCTGATATCTCTTTCCATACACTATAGGTGAGTTCTTATAAAGAGTCATGGCATGAAGTATTGCGCTTCTTTGCGGTGCTACGCCGCTATGACATGGCTTAAAGCCGAGGCTTTACCCCACCTGGGTACCTCATCGTAGTGTCATACTACTGTAGCATGAGATCACGGCCTCTTTGTAGTGCCAAACTACCCAGCATGAAGCCTTGCACTTCCATGCGGTGTTACGTCGCAATGACATGGCTCACAAAGTCGAGGCTTTACCCTACCTAGAACCTCTTCGTGGTGTCATACCACTGTAACATGAGGACATCGTCCTCTTTGTAGTGCTGTCTACCTCTCTTTATTACGATTATCATACAGCATTAGGCTACCTGCCTATTTGCGGTGCTACTCCGCTGTGACTTGGCTTGTAAAGCCGAGGCATTACCCCTACCTGGGAACCTCATGGTGGAGTCACCCCACTATAGCATGGAGTTACACTCCTTATAGTGCTGCGCTACCGTGCTTCCTGTAAAGTACTCCAGGCATTCACTCTGCCTGAGAACTCATTAAGGCATTTAAGCCAACCTTCCCACAGGATCCATTTTTTATAGAAAACAACAGTAGACAACAGTGGTTGTAGGTCCGTAACCTCTCCATGTCACAGAGGACAAATATCCACCGTTTCTGATTTTCTTCTGGTTAATAGTCCTCCCTTGAACCAAAAGCTAGATGCCTAGTAGATTTCTCTTTGAACTAATAGCATAAAACTTTATGTTAGGATTGTAATAACACAATATCAGAATGCCTTCAAGCCCATTTTACAAGCTGTGTCATCGACCAGCTGGTGCTTGAGGCCCTTGGTGGACGGATCTGCCAGGTTCTCCTGACTCCGAACATCAATCACTGCAATACACCCCTCTTGATGAGATCGTGTACTGCCCTTGTGCTTCAACCGTACAGTCCTCTTCTTCCCGTTGAAGATGTCATTTGATGCCACCGTCGCAGTCGCCTGATTATCGCAGTATATCGGTATTGTCGGTATTTACGCCCCAACCACTGGAACATCATACATGAGCTCCCAAAGCCATTATGCTTCCTCCGCTACGGTATCAAGTGCAAAGAACTCAGATTCCATGGATGACCGTGAGAGCATAGTCTGCTTCTTCGATTTCCACGATATAGAAGCTCCATCCATTGTGAAAATGTATCCACCTGTGGACCTCTCGCTCTCCACTTCTGAGCACCAACTGGCATCACTGAAGCCTTCTACTATGTCACTCCCCGTTCCCAAAATGCGTATTTTTATACATGTACAACTCATGAGTATTTATTTAATATTTATCATGTATTATCCTGTATTTAAATTTCTTTAATTTCATGTTAATCAATTAATCTGCTCTTTAAATTTTCATGTTAATTTATTTCCTGCAATTATATTTCTGCAATTTTATTTCTGCACTTTATTTCCTGCTTTTATTTTCTGCTTTAGCTAGGCTTTGGGTTCGGGTTGGCTTTGATTGGACCCATTGGACCCATTGGACCCATTGGACCCGGCCCAACTCCCACCTACCACCCCCTTCCATATTTGAAGCCACCTCTCCATTCTCTCTCCTCATTACTCATTCTCACCATTAATCTTCTTCTTCTTCATTACTCTCTCCCCTACCAAACCGTAGGCAAGTACAACTTGCTCCACATGAGAACCCATGTTTTTATGGTTTATTTATCTTCCTCTCGTGATCCTAAGAGAGTTTAGAACTTGGCATTTTTCATTTCGAAGTCTTAATTTTTGTAGATCTAGAAATGAGTTATTTTCGGAGTTTGGTGGTTTTGATCTATCAAATTTCTTTATTTTCAAGTTTTGATGGTTCTATGTTGTAGAGAGTTTTATTCTACCCAATTTTGACCTTTGAAAAGTTGGATTTGGACTTGTTTTGACCAAGTTATGGACCTTTGAAGCTTTGGGGTGCAACCATGGAGTTCTTGCTGTTTGGAGAAGACAGTGAGCAGTGTACACTAGCTTTTTAGCTTGCGTCACTGAGCTGTGCGCGCTCTTTAGCGCAGCGCGGTATGGAGCGCATACGCTACCTTTTTAGGAAGCGTGTGTCTTGCATACGCTACCTTTTGGAAGCGTATGTCGTATGGAGTTCATACGCTACCTTTTGGGAGCGTATGACTTGCATACGCTGACTTGAATGGTCAGGAGTCGTATGGAGTTCATACGCTACCTTTTGGGAGCGTATGACTTGCATACGCTGACTTGAATGGTCAGGAGTCGTATGGAGTTCATACGGTACCTTTTGGGAGCGTATGACTTACATACGCTGACTTGAATGGTCAGGAGTCGTATGGAGTTCATACGCTACCTTTTGGGAGCGTATGACTTGCATACGCTGACTTGAATGGTCAGGAGTCGTATGGAGTTCATACGCTACCTTTTGGGAGCGTATGACTTGCATACGCTCACTTGGATAGTAGGGAGTCGTATGGAGTCCATACGCTGCCTTGAATGGTAAGGAGTCGTATGGAGTCCATACGCTAGCTTGACCTGAGCGTACGCTGACTTGAGCGTAGCCTGACTTGAGCGTAGGCTGACATGAGCGTAGCCTACTTACCCTGGATCTTCTATAGCCCTGTATATTGATATTTTTTAGATATTTAACGTCCATTTTATCCTTACGCCTTTTGGCATGAGACTTGATATAATCATGATATGTTGATATTTCTGTTAAATATAGATTGTTACGTGGGATGTACCATGTGTCATGAATTGAGTATAGATACCCCATTGACTGGAATTAAACATTGAGAGTTATAGACTCGACCCCATTTAATACTAATTGACTTTCATGCCTTGTCACCATTGATAATAATGGTTATCTTGACTGAATTGATCATGCGTTCCTAGTTGGAACTAAGAGACTGGCTAGTCGTCTTATTGAATTGAATGAGACACGTTCATGTTATGGACTATTGTAATCGACTGGCTGATCTCGAATATTGACATACATGCACTACAGGCTTCAATCTATTTATTTATTTATTTACTTATTTATTTCTACAAAAGAAGCATGTGTACTTTATGGTCAAGGCATGATTACCGTGGTTAGATTTGATTGTTGCATTACGCTATGTCAGACCTGCAACCTAACCGCACTGGTATCGTTGTAGAGTTGTGCATATCGTACCCCGTACGAAAGTACTCATTTGAATGACCATGATCCACGGCATGGAATTTCACTCAACATAGGGACTATTAAGTTAAATAAAATAATGATGGCATGGAGAGAATGGATTCCCGAGTTCTTACATGGCAGCCCCCTTGGGACGAGTAGTATCCGACGGGCCGGCTGGTTCCCACAAATACTGTAAATCTGCCACACGGGCAGGGAACAGTATCTGCTTTTATTATTATTGTATATTGTATATTGACGGGCGTCCTGCTAGGACTCGTCTAATTCATGCATGGCGCACATGATTGACTGGATAGACTAGCCTTGCTTGCACATAGTAAGAACTACGGAATCCCTAATTGCATTATTCCACGATAACTTGGGACTCACAATAGCAAGCCGTAGGAGTTGATTGGCCGTTCAAGATAATTTGTTTATGTACTGTACTACTCTGTTACCTAACCGGGATGATCAGAATGTCAGGACATGACGCGCCAACTTCTGTCCTTGTTTGGTTGGGAGGTTGGTTCGAAGTGTCGTGATGTGATGTGAATCCTAGTAGCAAACAGAGATTATTAGTATTATTCTCTTACATTACTGGTTTTAGTTCTCATGTCGTGCTTCCTTGTGGTACTTGCTATTAGAGGTCTATCCTCTCTGGTTTTGCATGGCCAGATTTAGAGTCGGTCCCCGAGGATCCAGCTTACTTCTACCTCCAGGATGGTCAACACTAGAGGGATGATCGCAGGGGACTCGAGTGGGTTTCTTACTTCACCGCTCGTTTTGTCACTTACTTTATACTTGGCCGTTTGGCACCGACATGTTAGTCGGATTGTCTTGTACTTACTTTTACATAATTGTAATTAAAGTCAGACTGCAGCTGATAACAATTGTGTATACTTTTGCTACATCAATCTAGCTATGTTTTGTAAAGCCAGATATCAAGAACATTTTGACAGAGCGTTTGGGACGCCTTACTGCTTTTATCTTACATGTTCTCTATTACTGTTTCTTGTTTGAATGATTGAGACAATAGATATGAAGTGACCATAGTGAGACTTTCATGTAGTATGCACCCCCTCGTCTTTTAGACAACATTGATCGTATTATACGGTATTCATCTACCCGTAATACGTAGCTGGCTGAGTCATTCCCCCGCTCTCCAGTATTCTGGTTCTGGGGCGTGACATACTACCGACGGATCTCCGCTGTAGTGCAGAGCATATGTCTGAGTCTTCTTGAGATATCTCATAACCCGTTTCACAACTTTCCAGTGCTCAATGCCTGGATTGCTCGTGAAATGACTCAGCATTCCCACGGTGAAAGCTATGTCATGTCTTGTGGCAGTAGTAGCATACATCAAATTCTCGATTACGCTTGCATACTCCAGCTGTCTGACGCTTTTCTTGATATAGGCTTCAGTTTCAGATCACACTTGTACGGCGTATCGATCCCTGGAAGATCCTGATATCCGTAATGAGTGATCATCTTCTTAACATAATGAGACTGTGACAGCGCTAGTCCAGTGTCTGTCCGGATGATCTTGAGTCCCAAGTTAACATCAGCATCCCCCAAGTCCTTCATACTGAACTTCGTCGAGAGGAACTTCTTTGTCTCCGTGACACAGCTTATATCCGTACCTAGGATTAGCATGTCGTCCACGTATAGACAAACGATGACTCCTCTTTCGTCAGCAAACTTGGTATAGACGCACTTGTCTGTTTCACTGACGCTGTAGCCATTTGACCTTATGACTTTGTCAAACTTCTCATGCCACATTTTGGGAGCTTGTTTTAAACCGTACAGAGATTTTACCAACTGACAGACTTTGTCTTCAAGACCTTTGACGACAAATCCTTCTGGTTGTTGCATGTAGATCTTTTCGGTCAGCTTGCCATTCATGAATGTCGTTTTTACATCCATCTGATGTATCACCATCTTATGTATCGCTGCGAGAGCAATCAACATTCTGATGGTGGTCATCTGGGCTACTGGAGCATACGTGTCAAAGTAGTCGATCTCCTGCTTCTGAGAAAACCCCTTGGTCACTAACCTGGCCTAGAACTTGTCAATAGTTCCATCTGCTTTCGTCTTTTTCTTGAAGATCCATTTGCATCCGATGGGTTTTGCTCCTTCAGGAAGATCAACCAACACCCAAGTGTTATTTGAGGTGATGGAATCAATTTCATTGTCAATCGCCTCCTTCCAGAAAACATCATCTCTGGTCTTCATCGCCTCATCATAGGTAAGCGGATCTGCTTCCACATGATAGGTGATGAAGTCATCTCCAAATTTCTTCGGCCTCCTCGCTCGCTTCGACGACGGCTCAGCGAGTTCTGGTTCAACCGTTGTTTCAACAACAACTTCTTCTTGGACTACTTCTTTATTGAAAACTTCAGTTTCTTCGCACCCTTATTGTTCTTCGGTTTATTCGTAAGAACAATATTCTTGTGCCTTGCAAATTATTTTCACGAGATTCAATGATATGATTTGAATCAATATCAAGAAATCTCCGAGCACTCTTCTCGGCATACCCCAAGAAGATCATCTTCGTAGTCCTAGTCCCTAGCTTCTGAATCTTCATCTGGGAGCTTCATATAAGCCAGAGAACCCCACACTCGAATGACATCAAGTTAGGTCTGACTTTGAACCAGTGTTCATGAGGAGTTACGTCCGAAGTTGCATACGGCACTCTATTTAGAACAAAAGTGGTCGTCAATGCAGCTTCTCCCCATTAGCATTTAGGAAGACCCGTAGTTAGCAGCATTGAGTTCATCATTTCTGTCAACGTTCTGTTCTTCCTCTCCGCTATCCCGTTAGATTGAGGAGAATACGGAGCAGTAGTCTCATTGATGATTCCATGTTCTTTGCAGAACGATACGAATTTATGAGACCTATACTCTATATCTCGATCACTTCTGAGTAGTTGTAGATCGATTTAACGTTCAGCTTCAGCCCTGAAGCCTCTGAACTACTCGAATGCTGCATCCACTACCAAAATACAGTAAATTAGCAACGGAACATTAGCGACGGATATTATCCGTCGGCGTTAGCGACGGCATTGTGGCAACTAGCCGACGGAGTACCAACGATAAGTCGTTACATTTTTTATTTTATTTTAGGGAGAGAAAAGGTCGCTCATCCGTCGCTAGGGCGTCGGAGATATAGCGACGGATATTTAACCGTCGCTATGCAGTCGATTATTTGGCGGAAATTGTGGAAAGAATTGGCGGGACCGTTCTTCGACTACGTAGCGACGGATATTCAGTCGGCAAGTATCAAAAAGAGCGACTAACGGGCGACGGATAAAAATACGTCGTTAGTTCATCGCTAAATATACGTTCCAGACTTAATTGAAACGACGGAACTTTTCGTATTCCCCCAAATTTACTCTCTCTCCTCTCTCTCTCTCTCTCTCCCGCGGCTGGAAAACCGATCGACGTCGGCGTCGGCGTCCTCTCCTCTCTCTCTCCTGAAGGTAATCCCCTCGCTCTCTCTCTCATCTCTCTATCTCTCTCTCTCTCGATCTCTCTCTCTCTCGCGGTGTCGTAGGACAGCGGGGGCGACGGGCTTAGGACGAGGGCGTCGGGGCTGGACGGCGGCGGTAGGCGGGAGGTTATGGGTGGCGGGGCTGCGGGGGCGGCGGGCTTGGGGCGGGGGCGTCGGGGGCTGGGCGGCGGCGGTGGACGGGGGGTTGTGGTAGCGGGGCTGCGGGGGACGGCGGGCTTGGGGCGGGGGCGTCGGGGACTGGGCGGCGGGCTTGGGACGGGGGCGTCGGGGGCTGGGCGCGGGCTTGGGTCGGGGCGGCGGGGGGCGGGGGCTTTGCTTCTCAAATTCTAGTTTTTATTAGGTTTTATATCGGCTAAATAATGTGTTATCAATATTGGATGTTATCCATTAGTTTGGTGGTGTGTTTGGATTAGTAAATGTGAATATGGGGTTTGGGTTCATGGTGTATGTTCACTGTCTCAAGGACAGTGCGAGTTCTTCATCTGCCTCTTTGTTAAGAATATCCTTGGGACATTCGCTTCACCAAAGTCACTGAATAAGTGAAGTTTTTTCTGGAAATTGACCCTTAGAGTGTATCAGTTGTGTGCTTCTATATAGATGTATATATCTATACATCTAATTGTGATATACATATGTGTATGTATGTGTGCTTCTATATAGATGTATATATCTATACATCTAACTGTGATATACATATGTGTATGTGCTTTAGAGAGTGAGGAATGAAGGCATGCAATGATGATATGACAATCTCAGTTAGCGACGGACTAGTGACCGGTTAGCGACGGATTTTTCCAGCTCCATTTGCATTAATCTACGGTACGACATGGTGATCAGGACATAGTCCCTGCAGCCATTCGACTGGCGAGGCAGAAACTATGTAGCCGTAGATAAAGTTGACTGTCCTCTGACCCTCATCCCTCGGCAATGATGATACGACAACCTATCACTATATCTTATATAGTAGTAGATGATGTCTTAGTATTACATTATGTGAGTTCATCTTGATTCTGTTATATCCTTCAGATACTAGATACGTTAAGAACAAATACTACACCATATGTACAGAACATAGATGATTCACATTAATGTATGCTAGAATGAATTTGGTTGTGTTCTGAGCCATCCGTTCTCACACTTAAAACCATAGGAATTAGTAGTGTGAGAGCGCCGGAGAGAGTGAGAGCGTCGGAGGGGGGGAGAGAGAGTGAGAGAGTAAAATGGTACGACATGGTGAAGTAGTACTTTATTTTGGCTCCAGCTCCAGCTCCATTTGCATTAATCTACGGTACGACATGGTGATCAGGACATAGTCCCTGCAGCCATTCGACTGGCGAGACAAAAACTATATAGCCGTAGATAAGTTGACTGTCCTCCGACCCTTATCCCTCGGCAATGATGATACGACAACCTATCACTATATCTTATATAGTAGTAGATGATGTCTTAGTATTACATTATGTGAGTTCATCTTGATTCTGTTACATTCTTCAGATACTAGATACGATAAGAACATATACTACACCATATGTACAGAACATAGATGATTCACACTAATGTATGCTAGAATGAATCTTGGGTTGTGCTCTGAGCCATTCGTTCTCACACTTGGCAAAAAATCGAATTTTCTGTACTTTATCTGCTTTCGAAATGTACTCAAATTACATGATGGTTCCTTTAGTTAGCTTGCTTATGTTACAATTATATTATTTGTGAATATCGATCTTACCATATGGCACCCATGACCCAAGGAGCGGCACGTCGTTTGAGGAAAACTGTGAATGCTGAGGTGGCTCCTCCTATTGTTAAGGAGGAAGTGGCACCGAAAACTAGTGAGATCGGGAGTTCTATTCATCCAGCACCGGGTAGCTAGTGAGACCGGGGAGTTCTATTCATGCAGCACTTGCAAGGGACTACATCTCTTTTCACGCCAAAGATCCCGCTTATTCGAGGTGGTTGCGTGATCGTATCACTGAGCGTTTGCGTGAGCTGCGTGGTTCTCATTAGCTATTAGTACTTATTTGTATTTGACTATTTGTATTGGACTACGTTGTATTAGACTATTTGTATTGGACTACATATATGAATTAGTACTGTGTCAATCTCTGGATTGTATTGGACAACGACATGGTGATCAGGACATAGTCCCTGCAGCCATTCGACTGGCGAGATAAAAACTATGTAGCCGTAGATGAAGTTGACTGTCCTCCGACCCTCATCCCTCGGCAATGATGATACGACAACCAACCAGAGAGGATACTCTGAGAGATCCATCTGAGTAGGACGTATACTCTGAGAGATCACCTTTACAAATGATATCAGTAGTGGGATTGAGTGTTGGAGGAGATATTATCAGAGTATGTGCCCTACTCAAATGGGTCTCTCACTGTTACTATTTTTTTTGACAGCATGGTGGATGTGCTCCGTCAACAGATTCTTGCTCCGAGCCAAAACTTTGCCCGGAGCTCAAGTGGACATCCTTCGTGTAGAGCTCGAGTGAGAGGTTCCTGACAGCATGGTGGTCTTCTTTGTCAAAGTATCCATGCTCGTCCCACATTGGTTGTGAGATGAGCACGGATACTTTGACAAAGGAGACTGCCATGCTGTCAGGAATCTCTCACTCGAGCTCTATACGAAGGATGTCCACTTGAGCTCCGGGGCAAAGTTTTGGTTCAGAGCAAGAATTTGTTGACGGAGCACATCCACCATGCTGTCAAAAAAAAAGTAACGGTGAGAGACCCATCTGAGTAGGACGTATACTCTGATAATATCTCTTCCAATACTCAATCCCACTACTGATATCATTCTTGTAAAGGTGATCTCTCAGAGTATACGTACTACTCAGATGGATCTCTCAGAGTATCCTCTCCGGTTGGGTTGTGTTCTGAGCCATCCGTTCTCATACTTAAAATACATATGAATTAGAACTGTGTTTTGTATTTTCGACGAACCCAGGGATTGGATTCTGTATTTTGTATTTGGTTTCTGTATTTTGGCTCCAGCTCCATTTGCATTAATCTACGGTACGACATGGTGATCAGGACATAGTCCCTGCAGCCACTCGACTGGCGAGACAGAAACTATGTCGTCGTAGATAAAGTTGACTGTCCTCCGACCCTCATCCCTCGGCAATGATGATACGACAACCTATCACTATATCTTATATAGTAGTAGATGATGTTTTAGTATTACATTATGTGAGTTCATCTTGATTCTGTTATATCCTTCAGATACTAGATACGATAAGAACATATACTACACCATATGTACAGAACATAGATGATTCACACTAATGTATGCTAGAATGAATTTTGGGTTGTGTTCTGAGCCACCCGTTCTCACACTTGGAGATAAATCGAATTTTTGCTATTTTATCTGAGCCATCCGGGCAATCGAACTCCTCTTCCTCCTTAAAGTATTGTAATTAAGAAAATTTGGAATATTTGTGGAAATTTGGAATATTTGTGCTATGATCGGATTATAACGACGGATATAGGTTACTCTTCAGGATAATTGATGTCTATTTTATATTAATTTGGTTTGGTCTATATGATTCTTAGATAATTGGTGTGCATTAAATTCGTATGTGCATATTTGGTCTATGTGATTCTTGGATAATTGGTGTGCATTATATATTCGGTCTATGTGATTGTTGGATAATTGGTGTCCATTATATATTGGTTTGGTTTATGCATAACAGGAAAAGTGCTGCAATTTTTTTTCAAAAAAATCTCAGTTAGCGACAGACTAGTGACCGGTTAGCGACGGATATTTTCAGCTCCATTTGCATTAATCTACGGTACAACATGGTGATCAGGACATAGTCCCTGCAGCCATTCGACTGGCGAGGCAGAAACTATGTCGCCGTAGATAAAGTTGACTGTCCTCCGACCCTCATCCCTCGGCAATGATGATACGACAACCTATCACTATATCTTATATAGTAGTAGATGTTTTAGTATTACATTATGTGAGTTCATCTTGATTCTGTTATATCCTTCAGATACTAGATACGATAAGAATATACTACACCATATGTACAGAACATAGATGATTCACACTAATGTTTGCTAGAATGAATTTTGGATTGTGTTCTGAGCCATCCGTTCTGATCAAGCATCTTCCTTCTCCTCTCCTCCACCATGGCTCTGGACCATCTGCTCCTCCCCACTTCCTTTTTTCTTATTTGACTCTCTTAGCCACTATGATATCCACATCAAGTGTAGAGTTGGAGGAGAAGAAGTGGGCAGGAAGAGAAGGGGGAAGCAGCACAGCCGGCGGCATGACCCGGAGGAAGTACAGATGTTTTTTTTCAACATCCGTAGGAAAACTATAAGGATATAGCTTTTCATCACCTTGTCAAAGACCCTTAATGTGACAACCATGTTACCGCGGTGTCGAAAAACTAACATGTCATAATTTTCTAAGCCGCGTGTTTTGACATAATCCTCCAAACTCTTTCCTGCTATGTAGTAATGCAAGATTACTACATAGGAGGAAAGAGTTGGGAGGATTATGTCAAAACACACGGCTTAAAAAATTATGACATGTTAGTCTTCCGACACCGCGGCAACATGATATTCACATTAAGGTTCTTTGACAAGGTGACATGTTGTGAAAAGATATATCCTTATAGTTCTACTACGGATGTTGAAGAAAACCTCTGTACTTTCTCCGGGTCATGCCGCCGGCAGTGCTGCTTCCCCCTCCTCTTCCTGCCCACTTCTTCTTCTCCAACTCTACACTTGAGGTGGATATCATATGTGGCTGAGAGAGTCAAATAAGAAGAAGGAAAGTAGGGAGGAGCAGATGGGTCCAGAGCCATGGTGGAGGAGAGGAGAAGGAAGATGCTTGATCAGAACGGAGGAATCGATGGATGGAAGAGAACTAGAAAGCAATGATCCTTCCTGTTGTGAGAACTGTGAAGAGTGAGAAAGGAGATGAGGGTCTTTGATTTTTGCGTTCATCATCATTAGAGGGAGCAGCACTGGAAAAGTTGTGACGTTGATAGCATGAGAGAGGGAGAGGGTGAATGGAGGGAGGGAAGTGGCTGCATGCCTTTGGCTCACTCGAGCGGTATTTGTTCTCCGACCCTCATCCCTCGACAATGATGATATGACAACCTATCACTATATCTTATATAGTAGTAGATGATGTCTTAGTATTACATTATGTGAGTTCATCTTGATTCTGTTACATTCTTCAGATACTAGATACGATAAGAACATATACTACACCATATGTACAGAACATAGATGATTCATACTAATGTATGCTAGAATGAATTTTGGGTTGTGTTCTGAGCCATTCGTTCCCATACTTGGCAATTAAGCATGTGAAATAGAACTGATTATGTTTAGTTTGTCTTACGAATAGATTTCATATCCAAATTGAAATGGATCGTTACTTCGTTGATCGTACATGGATGTACTAGCGGATCAACCTCTTGGACAGTAGGTACTTATAAGTATTGACCGTATCGGATTATTATCGATCTATCGTTTTGGTATGGGCCGTATCGGTTGGTATTGGTCTTAGCGAATTGGTATCGTCCTATCCGATATGTATCGGCCGTATAGCTAGGATTCATATTGGCCTTATCGATTTGGTATCGGTCATATCCGATAGGTATCGGCCGTGTTGGATTAGTATAGACCATTTCGGATTAGAATCGTAGAAGGTTTAGTAACAACTGTACTTGGATTTCTCTCTTCTAGAGCTAGATTACCATTGCAAGAGAGTCACGAGAGCGTAGCTGGCCAGTTACAGAACATACATACTTTCTTTTCAATCTCGCTTTTTCTGATGGAAAAGGAAGCATGTATGTTACTGTAACTGGCCAATCACGATCTGGTGACTCTCTTGCAATGGTATCTAGCTCGAGAAGAGAGAAATTCAAGTACAGTTGTTACTAAACCTTTCACGATACTAATCCGAAATGGTCTATACTAATCCAACACGGCCGATACCTATCGGATATGACCGATACCAAATCGATAAGGCCAATATGAATCCTAGCTATATGGCCGATACATATACATATCGGATAGGACGATACCAATTTGTTAAGGCCAATACCAATCTGATACGTCCTATACCAAACCGATAGACCGATACTAATCTGATACACTATATACTAAGTACATCCAGCCTATACCAGCGGATCCACCAATTACTGCACGATAGGCCCAACGACTCCAGTTACATCCGTTTATTGGTGAGTACATGATTACATAGTAATTCTGTTAGTCTTATGATACAGATTTTTACTCTCTCATGCTACCAACGTCACAACTTTTCCAGTGCTGCTCCCTCTAATGATGATGAACGCAAAAAACCAACGTCACAACTTTTATAATTTGAGTAAATTTTTTTACCCTATATGAAAATTTCTGTTGTCAGAGAGATTGCTCCTAGGACTCGCCGAGGTGGTGCTGCTAGTCGAGGAAGGGGCCGAGGCAAGAAACCCTTGGAGGTCGACACGGAGGAAGTCTCCGTCGTCAAACAAGAGCCGGTGACTGTTAAGGAGGAGGTGTTACCAAAGGTCGAGGTCAAGGAAGAACCGATGACCATTAGGAAAGAGATTGCTCCCAAGGTTGAAGTTAAGGAGGAGCCACCGTCAGATAGTAGTAGCATCGGGATCGACCCTCCTGTCCCTACAGAAGACCTCAACCAGATTGAGCCTTCGTATGCAAAGTGGCTGATAGAATGGTACATGCCTCAACGCAACTATGATCCCTGGCTGTGAGGATTCATCGTCTGACTTGCGGTCTTTGCTAAGGCCAAAGTCGATTTTCCTATGTGTTTTGGAATTTTGGAATATTTGTGAGAATTTTGGAATATTTGTGAGAATTTTGGAATATTTGTGGGAATTTTGGAATATTTGTGCTATGATCGGATTATAACGACGGATATTATGTTACTCTTCAGGATAATTGATGTCTATTTTATATTAATTTGGTTTGGTCTATATGATTCTTGGATAATTGGTGTGCATTAAATTCGTATGTACATATTTGGTCTATGTGATTCTTGGATAATTGGTGTGCATTATATATTCGGTCTATGTGATTGTTGGATAATTGGTGTGCATTATATATTGGTTTGGTTTATGCATATTTTTGCGAACAGGAAAAGTGCTGCAATTTTTTTTCAAAAAAATCTCATTTAGCGACGGACTAGTGACCGGTTAGCGACGGATATTTTCAGTTTTCGACTACTGTTCGACGACATATCCGTCGCTAACTGGAGATTTGAAAATATTTCCAGGTAGCGATGGATGGTCGACGGAATATCCGTCGGCAACGTTCTGGTGGTATATAGTTCGACGGAATGGCGACGACTCATCCATTGCCATGGTTCTGTAAATGCCAAGCATTTTCAGAACATGGTCGACGGATAATCCGTCAGTATTCCGTCGCTACGCCGTCCTCTGTTAGCGACGGCGATCGACGGAATAGCGACGAAACGATACATTCTGATACGCTATTACGACGGTTTGCCGACGGACCATTACGTTGCTAGTGTCTACACAGTTCAGTATTAATAGTTGAAATTGACGAAAGTCCGTCGGAAAGTCGTCGCTAATGCTTCGTATTATGAAGTCGACAAGCCGTAGCTATTCCGTCCCTTGACGACTGCTTAGCGACGGACCGTTATTAGCGACGAGCTGATTGCCGACGGAATATTTTGGCCAAGATCCGTCAGTGATCGGTTGCTAATACAAATTGCCGACGGACGGACGGCGGATCTGGCCGTCGCTAAATTGACATATTTGGTAGTGATCCTTCTACTTGAGAAGTCATACGAACGTGCACTTCGAGAAACGCTTCGAACCGGCCTCTGTGGAGAATTGATAAAAGTCACAGATATCTGAGTGTACTAACTCCAGATGATCAGTACTTTAGTTCAATCGTCTGAGCAGCTTTCCAACAGTCTTGTATCTGCACAGACCTTAAACTCCTCCACCTCCTTACCCCCACATTCTGAAGATAAGGTCCCGGTAGGACAGCTTGAGTCTGCTTCTGTCATAGAACAACTCTCAGTCCACTCAATGAAGTAACTTCATCGCCATCAGCAGAAGTTCGAACATTCTTTCAGCACCGAACATCTTTTCGAAGCATGTTCCTCGCCAAAAAATTACCATCTGGCTAGTACGAATGTCCATCTTTCAAGTCTGTATCAGATAACAGACTTTCTGAGATCAGATCGCCAAAAAATCTCTGGTATGTGCAACACGCATTCCAGTGTCCTTGTCGGTGGTTAATAACCACTGTCTCGATCTTCAGAACTTCTGCTAGATATATGTTCGCCATCGAGACCTTCGTCATAACATGGCTCGTCCTTGGTGAACAGCTCCTTTGAGAGCACATGTGGTCAGATGCACTAGTGTCAGACCACTAGTCAGCTACCACGCTAGATAACTTAACCTGTGCAACACTAGCAACCAAGTTAAGTAATCAAAATAACCAAGTTTCGCTATACCTGCTATTTTAGTTTGGGCTTGGATTTGCAAGTCACGTGGGACTTGGACTTCTGTTGCTTGAACGAAGGACCGTTCACTTTTAGATTAGTGGAGTCCTTCTTCTTGTGATGAGAAGCCACCTGCTTCCCCTTGAACTCTCTTGTCTGTACCAAGTTGGCCTTAGCCAGTTGTTTGGACAGAGAGTCCATCTTCTGTTGAGATCGCATTTCGTCCTCAATGTGGATCTCTTGTAGAAGATCTTCCAAGCTAATGTCCAGCTTCTTCCGATGCATTCTAGCATAGAAGTTGCTCCAACCAGCAGGAAGTTTCGAAACTATCCCTCCAACGACAAACTTGTCGACGAGGGGCATCTTCTCGTCATCTAACTTCTGGCGCAACTTCAGGAATTATTTTACTTGAGGTAGCATTGTCATTTCGTCTTCGAAGAGCCACTTGTGGTACTTCTCGACGATGAAGATTTTGGACATGTTCTCATCATCTTCATATAGCTTACCCAAAGAATCCCATATCTCTTTGGCATTCTCCTTCTTGGAATATGACTCTGCCAGAGAGTCTTCCATAGAATTGAGAATCAACAGTTTACAGATGTTGTTTTCTCTCTTCCATTTGCTCTGCTTGACGACTGCAGCAGCAATAGCATCGACAGTTCCTCCTTCTGGAATCGTCGGTTCATCCTCAATCAACACATGGTCTACGTCTACGAGTTGAAGATGAAGGGTGTCCTTCCTCTTCCAGATTTGGAAATATTCTCCGTCGAATTTTTTTAACTTGTTAAAGCTGGTATCGATGAGAGAAGCACTAGAGTTCTCCATCTGCAAGGATCTTGCTTTGAGATTGTTAGTCCCGGGACTTGATCAAAAATGGTAGACTCGATGTCGAGATCAGAGGTTCAACAAACGTTCACCTTCTGATTATTCTCGAGATCCAAGAGGAACACTATAATATAAATCTGATTACAAAAGCAACAATAATCAGAAAGTAAATCTTATGTTCTTCCTCGCAATCGCAGTTGCTGACGGACAGAACTGAGTTCAGAAAATAAATCTCACGCGCGTTCTTCCTTGCAATCGCAGTTGCAGACGGACAGAACTGAGTTACAACTCAGATGAAGGAGAAGAAAGAAGAAGAGAAAAGGTTCTTGCTGGGGTGATTAAGATCACCGTTGCTCAAAGCAAGATTCGCCCCACCACGATCTGCTTTCAGGAACCAGCAAGTTCATGAAGAACTTCTGGAACGCTCGTAAGTCAAAATTTGAGACTTGAACGGGCTTCCTGGACTTTACAGATTTCCTTAACTCTCTTCTTGGTGCATCTTTCAAAGGAGGCCAAGGGGTTCTATTTATAGATTGGAGTTGATACTTCACCTCTCCGATGTGGGACTAAAATACCAATACTCAAAAATAGAGTTTGATATTTTAGATCATCCCACAATCAGCATAGAATTGTGCCAGTCCACGCCTACCCTCCGAACACTCCCGTGCATGCACGAGACATCCTGGAGTCCGTGTCCGAGTCCGCACAACAAAAATTAACTTACATCCTTGTTGGATTTAATCATTTTTCCTTCTAGGAAAATACTCCCACATGGCACAAACTTGTGCTCCACTACACCGCATGTGCACACCTCAACACAAGCAATGCATTATATTGAGATACTCACCATTTGGTGTAGTCGATGTGGGACTATCTTTTCTAGTCCAAAGACAAAAACACCAACAGAATGTGCATATACGAAATTATATACAGAAAATTTCATACAAAGGATTGAAGCTTCATGAAATTTTGCAAACAGCACAAAGTTTGGAAAATTGAAGGATTCAGAAACCGATCTTTTCGAATTGGAGATTTAAATTGTCTTATCATCTTGACTGGATCATTGATTCCAATGATCCATATCATGCATGCTTTGTTTTAATTTGTATATCGAAAATGCTATCCGGCCAGACCGCATGCCAGGTGACACTCTACGTACAAATTACTGTTGACTTCCCATGCTGTGTGCAAGGACTGGAAAATTGCCGACTTGGTGTTAATTTCTCCTGCTATTAGATTCATTAAGCTTAAAATATAGTCATTAAGAGGGTGATTAGTCCATTCTTCATAGGCCTTTGAAGTCTCTAATTGCAGCTGTATATGATTATGAACTGACTTATATAATGCTTCAAGTCCTTGGATTGAGTAACCCCATGGATCCATGTTACCAATAATCTTGCTTTGTCACATTATTAATTAAGGAAACAAATTGAGCCTAACTATATTTTATTATGCACACAAGATGAGGTCAAGATGCATAACTAACATTGCTGGGCCAGGAGGAAGCCTCTCAGTTTCTTCCTAAGTACGTATTCCCAAGATCTGCAGCTAACTCATAGTTTAGACTGTAAAAAAAAGTGAACATGCATGCAGTTGACAACGTAATTTAAATAACTATAGTAATAGGCATATATATGCATTAACAAGTAAAAGAAGACCCGGTCCAAGTCTTCTCCCATTCTTCTAAGAGCATCTCCAACCCTACTGTCTTGTTAAGTGTTGTGAGTCTTAGGTGGCTCCTATGTGGCATGAGCCACAAGACAATGTCTTGTTTATGTGGCAAAATTATATCTCAAAAGACAATGAGATAGAAAAACTCTCTCCAATGCAAAAGTATTGAGAAGACAATAAAAAATATTTTTTCCAACTTCCAAGGCAACTTTTAAGATAACTACTCATCTTCTTTCTTTTTTCTAATATTTTTTATTCATAATTGATGACATGGAAGAGAAGACATTGTCAAGTGCATTGTCTAGAACAAGACAATCAACTTCACAATGTCTTCTTTAATTTTTGTCACATAAGCTTCACAATTGACTTGACAATTGTATTGGAGAAGAACTTTTGAATAAAATTTTGTCATTCCTATGTGGCATTAACTTTTTTCCAAAGTCACAATAGGGTTGGAGATGCTCTAACAATTATGCTATTTGGATCTCAAAAATCTTGGGTGATATCACCTCCTATTATGTGACATCTGATATGATAACTGATATGACAGCTGACATGTCATATTTTAACCCAAAAAATTAATTACCAAAAAAATATATACTTAATGTTAATACTAATTTTAATTTAATATTAATTTTAATATTAAAATTAATGTTAATGTTAATTATTATGTTAATGCTAATTTTAATTTTAATTTGATATTAATATTAATATTATGTTCATGCTAATTTTAATTTAATGTTAATATTAATTTTAATGTTAATGATAAAGTTAAAGTTAAATTAATGTTAATGTTAATGTTAATTTGATATTAATATTAATTTTAATGTTTAATATTTAATTTTGCAATGTCAGCTGTCATGTCATCAGCCATATCATATACCACATAATGGAAGATGGTATCACCCAAAAATTTTAGGAGCCAAATAGCATTTTTGTTCTTCTAATTAGACCATATGCAACATGCATCAAATTTGTCTATATATATACACACAACTTCTAACGCTATTATCAGTGAGCATTGAAAGTAGGGGCACCCCCTCCCCCAACTTGCATGCAGCAGTTGGAACTTGTGGCAGCCACAAAGGAGAGTGAAATTTTGGACTCTTGACCCCCCAGACGATGCCATGCTTGTACAGCTACTGGCAGTGCAAGTTGCCAAATGGAAGTGGCAGCAGTGCATTGAACCTTATGATTATAATGTTTGATTTGGCAGCAGTGCATTGAACCTTATGATTATAATGTTTGATTTAAAATCAAGAAAAAAACAGAGAGATTGTGTACTCTTTCAGTCAGAGCGTGTTTCAATGAAATATATATAGTTGTTGTGATGCAAGTGGGGGTGAATAGCTAGCTGATCTTTTAGGTTACAATCCTAGAGTAACTCATGACTCATGAGTTAGTAATTTTTAAAACTCGGAAATGAAAAATAATTGGATTACATGCATCTTATTTCTTATTTTTTTGAAAAAATCGTTGGATTACATGCATCTTATTTCTTAATTTATAAGGGCCTAGACAGAAAAAGTAAGTACACTTCAAGAAACTAAAGAGAAAAATAAATCCACATGCCATAATTATATTGTAAGTTCTTATTTTGAGTTCCTATTTGAGTTTCTATTTGAGCTTAGGTTATAAGTTTATAACCCACATCGGATTGAAGAGTTTTTTTCTTTCCTACAATCAGGTACTTATTGAAATGATTGTCATCCATGCACGTTGGAAGATTTTTAAATATTTTAATTCTTGATTAATTTCTTTGTTAAGGTCCGTTTCCGTATCCATTTCTTTGGTTTGAAAACTGGATTAACGCAACAACAATATTTTCTAATCCACTTAAAATAAGCATCAACATAGAGACTTGAATTTGGGTAAGTTATAAAATTGAAACATTTAACATTCTAATAATCTTAATTATCTAGTATTTTGACTTGCAGATGATCATTAACTAATTGGGAATGAAAATGTGAATATATATATAATATATATATATATATATATATATATATATGGAAAATGGTAATTAATTTTAGGAGTCGTTTCCACTGGAATTCGAACTCTTACAAAATTATAATAGCTAGAAGAAGGTAGATACAAGTGAGAGAAGGACTACTGGATGAAATTAACATAGCATGTATATAGGAGAACATAAACTACATAAAATTATAGTTATTTACGACAAAAATCTCAATTGTGCAAAATAAATGTGATCAATTTTTTTTTAATATTATTTTTCTCATTTCGTGCTAATTTGAAGTTCTCTCTAATATACACTAGAATTTTACAACGAGTAAAAATTAATTAGTTTCTTTAACAAAAACTTCATACACGTTGCTTCTTGAAATCCGGTGGTGGCGATGGCAGTAACTCCGCGCTCGCATCATTCATCCTCTTGGCGTGATCATCGCCACCGAGCAATGGAGGAGGAGCCGCGGAGATGTTCACGCCGAACAGCCTGACCGTCGCCTTCGTCGTCGCGGTCGCTGTCTGCTTCCTGCAGTCGATGTACAGCTGCCGGCTCTGGTCCGAGCCCTTGGACTGGTGGAAGATGACGACGTCGCCGGCTCCCAGGCCCTTCTCCTTCACAAAGCGGCTCCATCCCTTGGTCAGCACGTAGCTCTGGCTGCTCTTCCAGTACGAGTAGCGGAACCTCCACACTTTCCCGCTCGCGTCCTCGAAGCTCAGCAGCACGCCCTTGCTGCTGGCGGTTCGTAGCGGGAAGTGCTTCTCCGCCTGCTGTTTCGGTATCACCAGCCGGTTCAGCTTCCCTACGTCGCTCGGAGTCACTTTCTTCTCGAACAAGTGCTCGACCGAGCCACGTTTGATGACGTTGTTGCTGTTTGTGGAGGTATTGGCGGCGGCGGCGGCGGCGGACGATCCGGACAGTAGGCGCCTGCTCCGCTCGAGCTCGTCGCGGTAGGTGTGCTTCCGCAGCATGTCGACGATCTCCAGCTTCGAGCGGGAGCTCAGGAGCGCCAGCTCGGACGACGACGGGGGCGTCGCGAAGTTGGTGACGGCGTCGCGGCCGCGGAAGCTCCGGGCGGCGACGTCGTAGGCCCGGGCGGCGTCGGGCTCGTCCTTGAAGGTGCCGAGCCAGATGCGGCGGTGCCTCTCGTAGATCTGCGCGCCCCACCGGCCGTTGGGCTGGGGGACCACGCCCTTGTACCGCGACGAAGGCAGCTTGCGGGACTCGGACTCGACTCCGGGGGACGACGTGTCCGGGTCGAGGACGGCGCTCGTGCCGCCGCCCACGCGCTGCAGCGTCGTGTCGGCGGCGGGGGCATCGCTGCAGACCTCCTCAATGCAGCAGCTGCTGCTGCTGCTGCTGTTGCCCTCCATTTTGTTTTTGGCTGCTACTAACTATGGAAATTAATGCACACAAATGCAATGCTATTAATTGTTATATATAGAGTTCGGGCGGGCGGGGTCAACTCAGTTGAAGGTGCGAGGAAGATTCAAAGGGTTTTAGTTAGGGCTTTTATTTTCTCGTATAAAAGGAAATCAATTCCTTGTAATTTTCTTTCCTTTGTAAAACTTTAATTTCTATTGATTTTTCTTTCCGATATTTGGCAATGCCAAAGAATTTGGAAAGAAAAGTGAATACTTCAATGTGGGAAAGTGATTCCTTCCTTGGATGGATGGAATCACTTTTCCCCCTAATTTTTCTTCCATTGGGAATCACTTTACTTTCCTCCTCAATTCCTTGGACGTCCAAACATAGGAAAGTAATCACTTTCCTTTCCCAACCGGGAGATTCCGCCAACCAAACGAGGCCATAGATCTTAGCTTCTCTTACATAAGTCCTCACAAATCTTCTTTATTTACTTGTACATATATTTTTTTTTTTCTTTTTGAAATTAAAGTTAAAATTCATTACTTAGATAACTGTCACCCCTCATTTTCCGTATTTCCCGTATTTCGTATTTATACTCGTATCTGGATTTTGGCATGTATTTTTATTTTTATTTTTTTTATTTTTCTCAACTTGTGGAATTTCGGTATTTCTCGTATTTTGTTTTTTGTCATGGCTCGGTTTTAATTGGATTTGGTTTGGTTTTGGTTTGGTTTAATGTGTATTGGAACACCTTAGCCTATGCTCCACCCTCAACACACCACATCCCACCCTCTTTAAAACTCCACCAACATTTTCTCTCTCCTCATAACCACCATTTATTTCTTCTTCTTCTTCTTCTTCCTCTACACAACTCTCCCAACCCTAGGCAAGTGCACCTTGCCACTTCATGAGAGCCCTATTTTCTTGGTTCATTTGCTAGATTAGGACATGGTGATCAACATTAGAACTTGGTGTTTTGTGATTTGAAGTCTCCTTTGCTCTAGATCTAAGTTATTTCTATTTTCGGATTTTGCATGGTTTGATCTCTTTAAGTTGGATTTTTATGGGTTTGGTGTTTCCAAGTGGAAGAGCATTCAATTCTACCCAAATTGGAACTTTGAAAATCCGGATTTGGAGTTCGGATGGCCAAGTTGTGTTGCTCTGAAGTTTTGGGTTCAACCATGGTGTTCTTGCTGTTTGGAGAAGACAGTGAGCAGTGTGCAGAGCTGTTTAGCTTACGCACACTGAGCTGCGCGCGCTCTTTAGCGTGCGTACGCAGACTTGAGTACGCTTCCTGTTGGAAGCGTGTCTCCTTGCACTACTAAAATATGCTTAAATAGCGACGTATATTAGCAACGGCGGAAATACGCGTCGCTGATAATTGCATATAGCGACGTCTTGTTCTGCACGTCGCTGTCCGTCGCTGTTGTAGCGACGTTCAGCGACGTAGTATAATTTACGTCGCTGGCTTGCGACGTTTAGCGACGTATCATGTAGGCGTCGCTGTTTTATTTCATATAGGATTCCTGGCCCGATCGAAATCCCAAAATTTTCACCCAAAAATTTATTCTCGCTCTCCCCCTGGCGAACCCTCCCCCTCCAGCGACCACTCCCTCCGGCGACACCCTCCCCCTTCTCCCCCCGGCGACCCCGCTCGCCCGTTGACCCCTCCCTCCGGCGACCAGCCTCCCTCCTCCGACGAAGGAGCCTTCCTCGCCGCTTCCTCCTCCGACGAAGCCACCCTCCTCGCCGCCTCCATCCTCCGACGAAGCCACCCTCCTCAGGTAACCCTAGCCCTAGCTATCTAAACACAGACACGGACACGAGAACCCTAACCCTAGCTGCTGGGGTGGTCTTTCTGTCGAGGGGGGGAGAGAGGGGTGGGGTTGGGTGCAGGGGGTGGGGGGGTCTTACTGTCGAGGGGTGGAGGGAGGGGTGGGGGTACCCGGGGGGTGCAGGGGTAGGGGGAGGGGGGCATGGTTGGGGTGGGTGCAGGGGGAGGGGGGCAGGGGAGGGAAGGCAGGGGAGGGTTGGGGTGGGTGCAGGGGTATGGGGAGGGAGGGCAGGGGAGGGGGGGGGAGGGGGGGAGGGCGGGCAGGGGAGGGTTGGGGTGGGTGCAGGGGTAGGGGGAGGGGGGCAGGGGAGGGGGCAGGGAGGGGTAGGGGTGAAGTGTATATTTTGGTCGAACACTTAGGCGCTTGCACGCACATTCACTACCGATGAGGGAGAGAGAGAGAGAGAGAGAGAGAGAGTGCGAGTGGGCTGCAGTCCATATCGCTGCTGGTTTGTCTTGTGATATTTTTATTTTTCTTTTCCTTTTTTCATGTTTCTTTCCATTTGTTGTACGTGTACAGTCTGCCACTTTTCTTTATCGAGTTCGATTTTGTTGCTTCTCTCGTTCTTCCTCTTGGTCTCCATTGAATGCTGGTCTACTGCCATTAATATTGGTCGATAGATTTCTCTGTCACATATACAAGTGGTACTAAGAAAAAAGAAAAAGAAAGAAAGGAGAGAATAGATGTGACTCAAATGGACCGAAGTAGGTGTAGTAGTAGCAGTAAGAGCGAGACATGAACCGGGCTCATGACATTTTGAACTTTGGAAGACAATGCCATGTTAACTACTTCCTTTCCTTGCTTATGTTTGTGATTTATTATGATATATAATGGTGATGTTAATTCTTTCCAAATGTTAGGATCGTTACAAATCTTGTTGGCTCGAAAAGAAATTTTCTTCGTGCATGCCTACTTCACATTATAGGATTTTATTTTTGTTCAAGGGATTCGCAAAATGTAGGGATATATACCATTTGAAATTCATTTGAAATCCATTTGAAATTCATTTTAAGAATCTGAAATGTTGACGATATATATCCAAGGTTCACAATATCGGTATCGGAATCGGTATCGGACTATTCCTATGAGTATGGTATCGGCTATCGGTAGTATCGGCGGTATCGTGGAGCTGACATATAGTTATGGAATAGAGCCTGCTAAGATTGTGTTATTCAGGTGTGATTGGTTCGATCCGATTGAAGGTCGGGTTGGAAAGTAGACAAGCACGGTTGTTGATATAACTATCGGCGTCGATATCAAACCTATGAACCATTTGTCCTATCAAGTCAGGCTCAGCTCGTTGTACTTCACAAGTTATCCTAAACGGGGAACAACAAGGTCGGACTGGTGGACAGTATGCAAGACCAAAGCTAGAAATACCTTTGAGGTTGACGATATAGCTTATCAACAGGATGAACTACCTCTTGTAACAAATATTATAGAAGTGGACACGACGGAAGTTCCTCATTACACATCTAATTGTGTAGAAGAAGTAGAAGTATAGCAGAGGAAGATGCAGATGAAAGTGAAGATGTAGAGGAGAAGAAGAAGAAGAAAAAAAGAAGAAGAAGAAGAAAGAAGAAGAGATGAGCTAAACGAACTAGATGAATTTTCAGAGGAGGATTAAAATCTGTGATGTCTATCATATAAATATGTATTTTTGTAATAATAAATCTGTGACACTTTAGTGACACTTTTATCTGTGACCATGATATTTTTTAAAAATCTGTGATGTCTATTATAAATATGTATTTTTGTTTTATTGTCATATGTTATTATCAGGTATGACTAGACCAGGAGGACGACGCGGAGGATATTACATTAGGCAGTCCAGTCAGCCTCGGCCTAGGAGGGATGGGGGGCAGTTCCGTACCCTCATCCTCTCTCCGAGTACGCCAGTGTACCATTCGTTCCCGGTACATTACCGGGATAGGAAGTTCCAGCAGGTTGCAGAGTCCTCCCTCGTCGTCCAGCCTTCCTGATCCCGCGTCCAGCATCCCTGATATCCCGTCCAGCATTCCTCCTGTCGACGGCTCTACGGGGAAGCCGACGCCTAGCATTTGGAGGCCGGCGATCAGACTGAACCTGCCCAGGCAGGAGGTGAGAGCGACCCTCCATGCGCTCCCCCGGGCGAGACGCGTATGGAGATTTGGACGGACGGGCCTATGAAGTAAGTTAATTAATTAATATATATTTCTCAAATGATTATATGTACATTATATTCATGAAATTTTTTTATTGTATAGATATCGGCCTTCTGTAGTCCAGAGAAGCGGGGCTATTTCTGAGGCAGAAATGGTGGGCCTTGGCTCAAACTACTCAGATGCTCCCGCAGATAGGAAGACCTTTTGGTTCGCCCACTTCAAGGTAAAAAAATTGTTTATTTTAAATTTTAATAATTATTTGTGTATATTATACAACTTTTGTATTTTACTTCTTGTAGAGGACCTATTTCTATCCACCATACGGGCGGCGAGGATCGAGGGCCAATTTCCTGCCGTCGCAGCCAAGCTCATCCGTGATGCGATCGACGACCAGAAGCGTCGTGATCGTGCCGGACGTCCGATCCATGGTTGGATCACGCCGGATCAGTGGGCTGCGATGAAGGCTAGATTCAGCGAGCCCAAGTACCAGGAGCGGTGAGAAGGCCAAGGTGGCGCGGTCGAGCGCCGGTAAGTGGTGTGGTGGCTCCATTCCGATGACGGAACATTTTCGTCGTCTGGTACGTTTCCTATGACGGACATTAATTTATATATAGTTCGATATAGAATGTTTAATACTAATAATAGATAATATATTTAACAGGTAAAAAAGGGTGAGGACTCGAACATGGTGACCGTCTTCCTGGTCACACATCGGAGGGCTGGGGAGTTCATTGACGAGAGGGCGACGCAGGCATATGTACGTTCTATTCTTTATATTAATTTACTATAACTTAGAAAACATGAAAATAGATATCAATATAGACTTTAGCAAACACTTACACGTTAGCAAACATGTTCTAGGCCGAGTTTGTTCGGCTACAGCAGGAGGCGGCTGCTACTGCTAGTGCGCTAGCAGAGGGAGGGCTGGTAGTTCCTCCCAGCCGCCTACAGCTCCATCGGAGGACGAGCTCTGGATGACCGTCGTTGGCGGTCTTCAGAAGGGTACGTACTACGGTACGGGATCCTACGACGCGTATTTGGCTTCGGAGTCATCCCGGGCCCCCTCCGTCAGTGCACAGTCTCCGGCTTCGCAGGCGTCGTCACGAGTTGGGGATATCCTTCGTCAGATCGAGGAGCTGCGTCGCGAGTTGCAGCAGCAGATTTCTGATGCGGTCGAGCGACGATCCGACCCTCGATCGTCACCGGACGATTTGATGCGGTCGAGCGCAGTATACAGGAGCTGATGAGTCTGCATCAGGCTACAGCTGCCAGCTTGCACACGCTCACCGAGTCTACGCAGCGCACAGAGCGTAAACAGGTGGAGCTGGAGGGATCGCAGAGGAGCATGTCTGCCTCACTCACTCAGGTTTCGGCTTTGCTTGAGGCGAGTACTGAGAGGGTGGTGAGTACCCTTGCTGCGCATGGTGAGCGACTGCGAGAGCTGGAGCAGATACGTCCTCCCGGTCCATCGACGGCGCCGACTCCAGACACTGTACTGCCTCCGGCGCCGACTCCAGACATTGCACTGCCTCCTACTGCCCCTATGGTACAGCTCACCCAGGAGCAGTATGACTACATTCTAGCCCAGTTGCGCGGCAGGGGTCCGCAGTAATTTATTGGTTTTTTTATGAGTTGTATGTATTGGCCTATAGGCAAATTGTTTATTACATTGTTGTTTATACACTTGGTGGGAGACTTTTTATCATCTTCCATTTTTATTTGACTCTATTGGATGTTTGTGAGGATGTGTGTCTGTGATATTTACTTTGCACTGCCTCCTGCTTTTATTGTGATATTTACTTTGTGATATCTGCGACAGGGATGACAAATATACCTACGCTGGGTTATAAGCGATGATCTGATATACAAAGGAGGTGCTGCCAAAATTTAAAAAAAAATATATTGTTTATTTTTGTTATGCTGTGTGTCTGTATTTACAGTGAATGTGAAATGCAGTATTCGGAACCATCGACAGTTTCGATTACTGTTGTATGTGTTATCTTGGATAGAAATAGCAACAGTTCAGGATGCACTTCTGAGAGCTTCATTTTCACGTCATTCACTTTCTCGGAACGTCGTAAAGGATCCCGAGAAGATGAAGGACGTGAAGAGGAAGCTCTGAGAAGTGTACCCTGAACTATTGCTCTTTCTATCCAAGATAAAACATAGAACAGTAAGCGAAACTGTCGATGGTTCGAACACTGCAGTTCACACACACTGTAAACACAGACACACAGCATAACAAAAATATTAATTATATTTTTTTAAATTTTTTTTATAATATCTGCGACGTATAGCGACGTTCTGCGACGTTCTGCGACGTCCTGCGACGGACAGAAGACGTCGCTATACGTCGCTAAATAGTGACATAATGTCGCTAGACGTCGCTCATATACGTCGCTACGTTGCCCACGTGGCCACGTGGCTGCCATGCCTCGTCATCATATATAAAGTTTTGAAGCATCGCAGTTGGTCGTTTTACGTCGCAATGTTGGCGACGTACTGATACGTCGCTATCTGTCGCTCAGTTTGCGACGTCTAGCGACAATGAGCGCCTCGTCGCAACTAGTGACGTTCGGCGACTAAAGTAACATCTGCGACTTGCCTATAAGCGACGTCTATGTTTCGTCGCTAAATACGTCGCAAATCGATTTTAGCGACGTATTTTCTGTATTTAGCGACGTCTCCTGACGTAGCTAATATGGGTTATTTAGTAGTGTTGAGTGTGCGTGACTTTTCACGTACACTGCTCCCTTGAGTGTGCGTGACTTTTCACGTACACTGCTCCCTTGAGTGTGCGTGACTTTTTACGAACATTGCTCTCTGTAGCGTGCGTGACTTTTCACGTACACTGCTCCCTTGAGTGTGCGTGACTTTTCACGTACACTGCTCCCTTGAGCGTGCGTGACTTTTCATGAACATTGCTCTCTGTAGCTTGCGTGACTTTTTACGTACACTGCTCCCTTGAGTGTGCGTGACTTTTCACGTACACTGCTCCCCTGAGTGTGCGTGACTTTTCACGTACACTGCTCCCTTGAGCGTGCGTGACTTTTCACGTACATTGCTCCCTGAGTGTGCGTGACTTTTCACGTACACTGCTCCCTCAGCGTGCGTGACTTTTCACCTACGCTGCTCTCTCAGCGTGCGTGACTTTTCACCTACGCTGCTCTCTGTAGCGTGGGTGACTTTCACCTACGCTGCTCTCTCAGCGTGCGTGACTTTCACCCACTGCTCTCTGTAGCGTGCGTGACTTTTCACCTACGCAGCTCTCATGCGTGCGTGACTTTCGCGTACGCTGCTCCTCTGAACCCCTTGCTTAACCCATTGGCTCTTGAAGTTTTGGTCTTATTTCTTTAAGCTTGGCTTTTCTATAGTCATGTATATTGATATTTTATTAGATATTTTATGCCCATTTTATATCCTTACGTCCTTTTTTTTATGAACTTGATTTTATTTAATATGTTTGGAATGACTATTGTACATGGCTTGGTATGGCAAGGAACTAGCATAACACGACAGTGACCCGTAGTGGTGCACTCCTGACATGACCAACCTGACATGATAGTGGCCCGTCGTGGCGCACTCCTGACAAGTACCCTGACATGATTTATTTTGATAACTTGATAGTGGCCGTGGCGGCCGGCGCACTTGACTTGACTTGACTTGTAACATGACTTGATAACTTTATGCTGTTGCGACGGCTAACCCGACTTGACAATAATAAATGGCCTGGACACCGTGGGTGAATGTGTTTGTATAAATGAACCTGTCTTGTCTTGCATCATGTCTAGGACATGAATCCCTGGTTTTCCACGGTCAGGGATTTATACTGAATATGGCTAGGATTAATGACTAGATTAATCAAATAGTTCATGGAGAATTTTCCAGTTACCCATTGCCCCTTTGGTCCCGGCCATATATATATATATATATATACTTGGGATTTGTTGCTATCCGTCGAGATGAGCGCACTTCCAGCCCGCCGTCGAGTGTGGTACCTTAGGACACATGTATCTTACTACAGCGTGTCTGCTATATCTTGCTTCTTTCCTTTTCTTGCTGGGATCACTCAGGTAGTAACAAACAGGTAACCGGACTTGGAATTCTCATTGCATCTTGTTAGTAATTAGGTTTGTGATAACCCTAGTTAGTTAAAGTAGTAAGCCGTAGTATTTGCTTGGCCGTGATTGATTGAGTGAAATAAACCTGTCTAGTCTTGTCTTGATTCCTGCACATGAATTGCTACCTGTCATGATTTTCTTATATTTTGCCGATAAATGGTGGGTAGAATCCATGTTCCGTTCAGACGAAGGGTTACAACCCCGGTCCTTGTTTGGTTTACGGGTTGTAACCTGGTTCTCTGAATAGTCCCATGGTTATCTCATCGTATCATCCTGTCATGCTTTTCCATATGTTCTATCTTTTATCGATTTTGTACAAGATTGTCTTTTATATTCACCTATCATGTTTTTCTTAAATTACCATCTCTTATTATGTAATTATATTATTGTGTTAATTGCTGGCTTTAGTTCTCATTTTTGTGGCCTCCTTTGTGGCACTTGCTCTTTCTGGGGTCTGACCTAGCTGGTTTTGTATGGCCAGATACCGGAGTAGCAGCAAAGGATCTACCTGCTTTCCAGCCCGATGGTGAACACCAGGCGTAACCAGGACAACGAGTGGGTTTCTTTTGTTCTCCCACTCTATTGTACATTATTCTTTGAGGCGTTTAGCCGCGAGCAAGTGTTAGCTCGTTTGCAACTCTATTTACTGTCTGCCTACGGGCTGTAATCATGATTGGCAACTCGAGGTTGATCATGTATGACTTAACTCTTGCTAGTTCTTACATTTTGTACGACTAGCTTCATGATCATCTGGATATGTAATGTTTGGGACGCCTTACAATTGTATATTTGGTGATCTGATATCTTGTGACTATTATTAGTTGGTTGTGATTGAGACAATAGGATAATTTATGACCTTAAGAGACTGATGGCTTGTAGATAAATCCTCATATTTCTAGACAGTCGTGACCGTATAGTGAGATGGATTCCATTTTATTATACGTAGCTGGCTGTGTCGCCCCCCGCTCCAGTATTCTGGTTCTGGGACGTAACAATAACTGAGTTGATGTTGGCCATATCTTTATGTATAGAACCAAAATACAAGTTGGTTGCTCTCAAAATAGACTTAGTAACAAGAATTGCGCTACAGAAAATAGCATTTGCAGCTAGAGAATTGACAACATTATTAGCTTTTTGGGGAGTGAAAGCAATAAAAATCCGTCAGTTCCTTCAATAGATGCTCGATCCGCTTCTATACTTTTCAGTGGATATCCGTCCCCCTTATGTACATAATTTACTCTATCCTTTTTTTACTAGTCTTAATAGCACTCCCTTGGTGTTAACCTTAGGTTAGATGAAAAATATAATATTTACTAACTTAAATGTAAATTACTTTATTTGATGATTATTTAACTCTCATTTCTCATAAGAAAACCAATCTTATTGGATACATGTATGTCCCAAATCACTCTTCCTTTTTCCTTACACTACAGAATTTCAAATTTGTTCCACATTTTTGTCTAATTACTTCAATGCATCTTTGTTTTGGTAAATCGTATATGAGTTTTATTTAAGATAAATAATGAGTCATGAAAGGGAGAATGTCATAGTGGATGAGTGAGCATTGAGGGTGAATAATAAGTTGATGGTCCAATCTAGATCACTAGAAAAGGAAAAGAATAACCCGAAGGGGGGGGGGGGGATGTTTGTGAAAAGCGGTTGAAGAAAAGGGGAGAAGGAATATGGAATTAGTCTACCAAAAATAATAGAAGGTCAGTTGGCTGAGAGATACTCGAAACTACAGGACTGCACTCGGAATGAATATAGTTCGTCTATATGTATTATCGTATTTAATTGTCTAAATATGGGACAAATATTTTTCAAAAATATAAATTAATAACCATGATAGTAGAGTTGTGACGGACTCCATAGGTGTATCTAGAGTACTAGTCATAACCCGTGCCCATAGGGCATGATTCATTAAAGGTATTTCCTCTCAAAATCTTGGACCCCCAATTTTAAACGAACAATAATAATTTTGAGGCCCCCATCAAAATATTAAATCCCAACCACTGCTGGATGTGAATTTTATTTGGATTTTCCATAAAACCCCACTCTCAATAACCACTATGAGGCCCCCATCAAAATATTAAATTCCAACCATCAAAATATTAAATCCCCATCTTTGGATTCCCCATAAAACCCCACTCCCAAAAATGCTCTTCCCCATAAAACCCCACTCCCAATAATGCTCTTCCCCATAAAATCCCACAACCGTTGATTCACCAAGATTAAATTCCAACCACTCTTTATCTTGGCACAGTCAGCCCTAGGATTCAAAAACCTTTGTGTTTTGTATAAGAGATTGTTAGTAATTTGAGAAAACAATAAAATATGACAGTATAATTTTAAAATTGTGATATATTAGATATAATGATGAAAAAAAAATCTATTTGGCACATGGTTTTCGTCAGTAAATCGTGATCGCATGTCACGTGTCAGCATCTTTAGGTCTGTCACCAATTGACCTGCCAATAGAACGTTGATACGTGACGGACGGTCCAAAAGTGTAGGCCAAAATTACGGTCCAAATAGTGGCTTTGTTAAAGGACTGATGTGCAAAAATAAAATCTTTGGTGCATCTGGATTAGAGTTGGGGTGTGGGAGTGTGGGGCCTTAAAAAGAGCAAGTTTATGTGTGAGAATGATACACATGTATTGATTTTAGAATAGGTCTTCTCTTGCTGTTTTTTATTTTGGCTCATCACTCCCTTCTTTTTCAGATTTTACATAATATAATATATTAGATATGGTGCTAATAGGTATATGTTGCCTTACAATACAAAAACAAGTAAGAAATTGTGCAGTGGTCCCTAAATATATGTGGTGGTTTTGGTCTAGGTCCTTTTTGAAGATAGAAAGGATGGATGAAGAAGGAAATTCCAGCCAAACGTGATTTGTATTATATAAAACAAAGATAATATATATAGAACAAGTTCATTGATATAGTATTAACAGATAGCGATATTTAATTTTAGGATCTCATATATACATGGATTATTATGCTTTGAATCTCGAAATTGAGGGTTTGGATTTCGAAATTAACCGATGTTAAAATTTGCGTGTTGAAATCACTAACAAACAGTAATTTTGAGACCCAAATTAATTATAGGAATATTTTGTAAAACCTTCCCTAAATAATGGGCTAATTTGCGAAATATCCCCTAAAGATCTCGAATTGGTAAAACCCCCTTTCCGTCAAGACGCTGTTTATTTTGGGTGACGTGGCAATCCGTGTGTGTTATTAAGTAAAAAATAAAAGTTAGACGAAAATACCCCTGTAAATTAGTCCATTATTTAGGGGAGGTTTTGCAAAATATCCCAAAAATATACGCAGGGGTATTCTCTCTCTCTAATTAGGGCATGTTCTCGGTGGTGACGCCGTGGACGTCGGGCGCCGACTACAAGGGGCGCATGGCGCGGTTCGCGGAGACGGCGCACGTGTTCACGCTGGCGCGGGACCGGGGGTCGGGCACCGTGGGCCCCCGCGGGCACGTAAGGGAGGCGGTTCGAGAGGGACGTGAAGGCCGCGAGCTCGCACGAGTTCGAGAGGTTCGTGAGGGAGGCGGGCGGCAGGGAGATGGGGAACGGGCTGTCAACCTTCTTTACATATAAACTCATCTCCAAAAAAGGAAAAAAACAAGGGTTTTGCTGAGGTTTTTCCATTGAGTCCACTCTATCCATTCCTCCTCCAAGAGACCCAGCCATGGCTTCTTCAGCAGCTTCTCTTCTTCCTCCAATCCCTCTATGGAGGACCCCCCACAAAAGAGGGACATCAAGAAGCCCCTCGAGTTCCAGAGTGGCTGCGCTCTACTCCTCCTCCTCCGACCCATCGGAGCCCTCCGCCGACACCAAGTCCCCCGTCGTCGCCTTCTCCCACCTCCACTCGCCCTTCCTCCTCAAGCCCCTCCCCCCCTCCCCCCCTCCCCGTGGGAGTCCCTCGAGATGGCCTTCCTCAAGGACCCGGAGACGTCGGCGGTGGACCCGAACGGGGAGACGTGGGAGGTGGAAGGGCTGTACGTCGCGGACGCCAGCGTGTTCCCCACGGCGCTCGGCGTCAACCCGATGGTCACGGTCCAGGCGATCGCTTACTGCACGCCCAGTCCGTTCTGGAGGTGCTACGTAGGAAGATTAAGAGAAGAAGGAGAAGGAGAAGAAGCTCTGTCTGAAAAATGTTTTGTAAGTAAAAATCCGTGTGTGGCTCGGAGATTTCGGGCTCGCGAGGCTGTACGTCCACGTACTGGCCGGGCAGCTCGGGAGCTTCCCTACGATACTCTTCTTCCCCAAGTACGCGGCGAAGCCGATCAAGTACCCGTCGGAGAAGAGGGACGTGGACTCTCTACACAGGGGTATTTTCGTCTGTCTCTTTTTTTTTTAACTTAAAACACACACGGATTGCCACGTCACCCAAAACTAACAGCGTCTTGACGGAAAGGGGGTTTTACCAATTCGAGATCTTTAGAGGGTATTTCGCAAATTAGCCCATTATTTAGGGGAGGTTTTACAAAATACCCCTTAATTATAATATCGTTCAATTTTTTTTTGAAATAAAAAAGGATTTTATTAAATCAAACAAAAGGATTAACAGAAGGGTAGTCTTCAGCCATCAACCTGGCAATACAAGCCCGAGAAGAAATAAAAGATGAACCTATTCTATTCTGAATATAATATCGTTCAATTTAGATACCCAAATTCTAATATTTATATATATGTGAGACCCTAAAACTAAATAACCCTAACAGATAAAGCTCAAAAGATTTTATCTCAACTAATATTTAACTACCCCAAAAAAAGCTCCGGAGCTAGAACTAAATGCTAGAATCATTATCAAAGTAATCATAGTCTAATAAATTTAATTTGGACTTCTTTGATTAAATGCTTCTGGTCCTTAAAAAAAAAAAATTCAAACTTTTTTATAAATCCCTTCATGGGTGTAAAATTTATTTTAGATTTAAAGTCACCGTATCAAAGTCATTAAAACACAATCACAAATATCTAATTTTAGAAGACTCCCAAGTCCACTCCAACAAGTTTGAGTGCAACCTTAGCTTCAAGATAGTACAACGTGTCTAAAAATTCTATAGTTGTGTGTATCTAATTTTATTCAAAGTCAACTCAATTTAGCAAACGAGTGAGAGGACATGGAACCAAAACCAATTAGATTTAGGAACAAATTGGAAGTCAAATGAGGAGCCAGCTGGAAATAGTTTTACCCATACAAAAATGTACTGATTTAAACACTCAAACTTTTTCTTGTCCTTTTTTTTTTCGATTCAAATTCCCATTCGAATGATGCATCCCTATCGAGTCTTAGGAAATATATCCCTCCTTTCATTCCCAAATGTTACATGCCTACTTACTACTTACTCTCTCTCTCTCTCTCTCTCTCTCCAATCGACCAGTCAATGTAGTTCTTTTATATTTACAATAAAGTGTACTATAATTTTGATTGATGTATTCAATATTCATCATCCGTTTTGATACAAGTTTGGAGTAACAAAGTGTCATGTTTTACACATTGTTTGATGTTGTTCATGAACAAATTAGGTTAAATTCTCATAAGTTAACAAGCAATAACCTTATAGTGAAATAAAAATGGAAATTTGAGCAAAAAGAGAACATTCAATTCTAAACCCATAAAGTGCATATGTATCTTATCATTTGATTTTTTCAAGAACCTAAACTGAAAATGTCAATAACCTACTTTCAAAAATATTGTCGTATGTCATGACCATATTATAAGCTGCTATTTGAGTTCATGTAATTGAACTCTTACTTTTGAGGTTTCAAGAATACCAACACTATGTCCGAGAAAACCAGATCAAGAAAGTTATTACAAATCTAAAAAAAGAGTAGTCTAGTTGGTAACATGTATTTTGAGTCCAATATGCATATCCCTAAACATAGCATATTTGAAAGTAAAAGTATGATATTGGTTTTTAGAAAAGTATTTCAAGAGATAATAGTAGATTTTTTACGATAAATATTTATTAAGCATTGACTCCCATCAATAGTGTCATGACACATCGAAATATAGTGACAACGAAAGAACGAAATAGAATGTTGTATCATGATATTACTGATGGAAAATCAAGATTCACCGTTGTTGTGTGATGAATTTTTTGTACTGGACTGAAGTGGAAGTTGGATATATTTATGTTTGTATCAAAGTTTGAATCCCATAGTTTTCATATAGGAGTCCGAGATATTTTTCACTTATAACAATGTGTTGTTTGCGTGTGATTTGTGTGTGTAAATTAAATAATATTAAATCATTCCTAGTGCTAGCTCTCAATTCATTGGAGTATGTATATGCAGTAAAGATCGATGATTGAATAGTTACTTCCACGAGACTATTATGCGAGGTTAGGTACGAACGCTAATCGGAACACGTCAGTCAGCCGACCTCTCAAAATATTCTTATTTTATTATAGATATCATCATGAGCAGCTAAACGTGCATGATATATAGCTGTGTCAATACAATTATAATATAGGCTAATATGAATCTGCCAAAAACTTTGTCAAAATGTTGTTTGATACCGAAGTGGCCCATATATATATATATTATATAAAATGTCCAAAAACTAAAAAGTTTTATGTAAAATCCACCGCTAAAAAAGCTTTCATGGCGTGCCCAGAATTAGAGAAACTTATCCAAAGCGGATTCCAAATGACAATTTTGCCCTTCCTTTTAATTTATTGAAAACACCCACGAAACTGCTCTTAAAAAAAACGTTTCGATACTTCATCTTCTTCCATACGCTGCTCACTTTCGAATCTAGGTTTTCTCCTCAAAAATCTTCAAAAACTCGTCGAAAAATTTCGGAAAGACCGGGACAAACGGCAAAAGTGCTAAAACGGAGGTCCAAACATCATTTTTTTGCGATTCTAAAATTTCGGAAGGCCGTCTAACAGTAAAACGGTTACTTTCAGTCTCCTCGACGATACGCTCATTTTGCGACAAACGGGACCTCGTTTCGACCTCCCAGTCAAAAGTTATGGCTCTCCAAAGTTTCAGCTGACCATAAAATGCAGGAGAATGGTCATTCTCCGTGTTAGAACACGAAAAATGTTAATTTCGCATGAGGGTGGTCATTCTCCGTGTTAGTAAAATTTACACGGAGAATGACATTCTCCGTGTTACTAACACGGAGAATGGCATTCTCCGTCTTAATTTACACGGAGAATGACCATTCTCCGTGCTAAATTACACGGAGAATGACTATTCTCCGTCTTAATTTACACGGAGAATGCCATTCTCCGTGTAGTTTATCACGGAGAATGGTCATTCCAGTGTTAAAACACAGGAGAATGACCATTCTCTCCGTGTTAAATAAACGGAGAATGTTATTCTCCGTGTTAAATAAAACGGAGAATAGCATTCTCCGTGTAATTTAGCACGGAGAATAGTTATTTCAGTGTTAAAACGCAGGAGAATGGCATTCTCCGTTTTAAATAAAACGGAGAATGGTCATTCTCCGTGTTAAATAAAACGGAGAATGGTCATTCTCCGTGTAATTTAGCACGGAGAATGGTCATTTCAGTGTTAAAACGCAGGAGAATGGCCATTCTCCGTGTTAGAAACACGGAGAATGTCATTCTCCGTGTTAAATAAAACGGAGAATGGTCATTCTCCGTGTAATTTAGCACGGAGAATGGTCATTTCAGTGAAAACGCAGGAGAATGGCATTCTCCGTGTTAATTTACACGGAGAATGGTCATTTCCAGTGTTAAAACGTAGGAGAATGGTCATTCTCCGTGTAATTTAGTTTTTTCAGGAATAAAGAGTTTCGTTCCTTTCAAAGCGATGATAATTCTTATGGAAAAGAAGAGAAAGAAAGATCTTCTCTCCACAATTGACGTTGATGAAGATGATGATGATGGTGATGATGATGACGAGCGATGATCTGAGTTCGATCGAAGAGAAAAGCACACCGAACTACGAACGATCTTTGCGATCTCTACTGAAGATGAGAGCAATGGAATTCAGATTTTTCGTGAAGAAGAAGACGACGAAAATCGCAATCCAGATCTGAGTTTTTTGAATTCAAATACATATAGATGACCAATTCGCGTGGAGGGGTAGTTTCGGTATTATAAAAATAGCAGTTTCCAGCGGGTGGCATCTAAAAAGGAATCTTGGAATATTTAACGTGAAAATACTTAATTCTGGGCATTTCAAAACTTATCCAGCGGGTGGGCATTTCATAAAAGTCCATCCCGAAATTGGGTTTCTCAGCAATTTTCAGTATATATATATATAGATTATGGTTTCTGACTTTATACGGTTACAAAAGAGAGGATTTTTTCTTCTCATGTGCATCTTTGTTAACATAGAGAGAGTGATAAATGATTCATATTTGTCATTAAGGGTCGTATCAAATTGGAAGATCGAACTGCATAAAAAGACCATCGCTACAAGCTCCATCAAGCCAAGCAACAGATTCAGGTGCGCTTCCGCTTTATTTATCATCCTCATCTCATGAATCAACACGGATAAATTTTTAACAATTGTATCAGAGCCTCTTTGTTGATTTATGAGGTGGAAGTT
>JANAVB010013957.1:0-30963 GCA_029216955.1 Iris pallida
CGACGGACACTATTTTGGCCCAAAATGACGGTTTTGCCCCTGTGTCCATAAATGGACTTAAAGACAGGCAATCCTAGCTAAATTAACTATTTTGAGAATGTTGACAATGTCTTTTTTAGCTTTTAGAGACAGTTGTGAGGTTTGGTCTTTATGGCGTACCAGTTGACGGTATATTATTGGATCTTCGCGCTACCACCAGGCAAGATACCTTGTCTTCCTTTATAGTTTATTTACATGCTTATAGTCTTTTATTTTATATAACATTATCCAGTTCTCTAGTTGTGATGGATTTATATGATACCTTTAGTCCTCTAGTTGATTTGGCTTGATATGTTTTCTTTATACCATGTTCACCAGTTTATTGTATTGCTTGACTTGGTAGTACAGTATACCAGCTTGTTCATATTATAGTCTATGCTAGAGCAGTCCTTACCTGTGTCATGACTGAGTTGTACTGTATCGTCACCTGTATCTTGACTGAGTCGTGTCTACAAGTATGTGTAATTAAACTGCTATTCCTGTACAGTTTCCTCAACCTGCGAGTCCACAATCGGGGCGAGGGTTGATCGTTTGTACCTGCGAGTCCACACTCGGGGAGAGGGTGTTTGTCGTGAACTAACCTGTGTGTCCACACTCGGGGCGAGGGTTAGTGATTAGTTCAAACCTCCGAGTCCACACTCGGGGCGAGGGTTTGGTATTCTATTGACATCTTGTTCTTCTAGCAGTTCATTTATGCATAGTTGATTCCGTATCCATGTTCATAGTTTCATGTCTAGTCTCATGTCTAGTTTCTGTTTATATCATGTTTATATTCTTATGCATGATTAAACTATTAGATAGGCATGTTTTTAGGTATCTTGCTATCTCCCCTGAGGATCTGATGATCTCTTCAGATTAGTTATTGCATGGAGTAGTTAGCAGTTCTGGATGGCGGATTATTATGACACTTGTAGGTTTCAGATGATTACGATATTGCTTGCGAGATTCAGGTATCGATACCATGTTTATTATCCATCTCGTGCTTTCCTTTCATTATCATTAGATATCTTATTTTTTGATTCAGTTTATAGACTCTTGTTATACTCTTTGGAGTCTTATCGAACATTATGCTAGTGGGATGCAGATCACGACCCATACTTGTTCATTCATGCTTATATTACTCTTATGGATTTGAGATATAGATTGCATTGCCATGATTTGGCAGTATACCATAGCCGTGACAGCGTTTAAGTATTCGAGTCGGGCTGGAGTCCGCTTGATGCGTAGCTGGCTTGCTCACGTGCTTGCATTCGAAAAGTGGGTGCGAGTCGTGACAAGTTTTTTTGGTGGCCCATGCAGGCCAGAGCATATCGTATCGGTTACGTAACCGTACTGATACGAACCTGCGAATTTGACTAAACATGAATTTTAAGCATGAATGAACAAGTATGGGTCGTGATCTGCCTTGAAAATTCTTTTAGAAATTTCTCTACCATTCTTGAAACTCCATATTTTCTCTCGATTATTCTTCCTTGCTTTCCCATACCATTGATTTTTGTCCCTTCCTATTTCGGGGTGACGAATGATCGTGTTGTCTAGAATTCATCAGAAATTCTTAAGTTATAAAATAATATTGCTTGATTGTTGAATATTTGGTTGTTTATAGATATGAGGGATTATAGATGTCATATGCACTAGAGATCTGTTGGAAAAAAATTGTTAACAACTAGTTAGAAGGATATAACGTATTTTGAGGAGTAGTGTGACCAAAGGTGGGCAGAAGTCCTCAAGTATTCGGAGTTATAAAATGGCTAGAGAGGGTTACAAAATATTTTTGAGAAATTAAATTTAAAGAGATTGAGGTTAAGGCTGACTTCCTTTTTGAATTTTTAGGAATAGTTATGAATTAGAATTTCGAGGACGAAATTATTTTTAAGGTAGGTAGATTTGTAGCCTCCCTTCCCGTAAGTTTTTGAAATATTTTTTATTATGTATTTGATTTAAATGGTGATTTTTAGATTTTTATAAATAATTATTTAATTAATTCTTACGATATATGACTTTAGCCATGGTTGATTTTTGAAGTACAAGGTGACCAGAAATAGTGGTACAGATAGTGCAGTTGCGTGCTTTGGCTAGTATATTAGCTATGTTAGGGAAGGCCGAGCCATACGAGTGTCCTAACTAGGAAAACCAGACCAAGTTCCGACTTAGCCTCTGAAGACGTTCTAATTATTTATTAATGATATTATTGACTTGTAGGAGACCCGGTTGTACCAATTTAGTTCGGATTGGACCCTAACCAACCCAAGCTCATGTAGACGACTTCAACATCCATGTACATGTATGTTGTGTTGGTATCTTATTCTTGTGATTAGGAGACAATCTTAGAAATAATTTTATATATGTATATTTTATATCATAAATATTCTTACTATTATGTTACTATTCTGTAAATATGATAACTATTTTCCTTAGACATACTTGTGTATTTTAGGGAATCTAGACTATACAGATTTTGGATGTACAACTATGTTCTTTTCCTTGTATGTTATCATCATTATGATTATTATTATTGTTATTATAAATATTAAATATCATTAAGTATTTAGTTTACTTATGAAACAAATATTATTTATATATAGCTGGTGCCATATTATATATATATATATATATATATATATATTATATATATATATATATATATATATATATTATATATATATATAATATATGTCATTCTAGATTTATAATAAGTTTTTAGGGTAGTTATGGAAATATGAGTAATATATGTATATACATCTATACATAGGTGTAGATATATATAGATAGAGTTTTTGTACTTATTAATAAATGAAAAGATTAGAAATTAGAAAAAATCAAAACACCACCAAACCGAGCTTAGCCCAGCCCATGCAACCCACAGCCCAGCCCAAGCAATCCCAAACCCAGGAAAGCCAAGGCCCAGCCAAGCAACTTCCTTTCCTCCCTGAACCGACCCGAGCGTATATGCTACAAGCGCACATATATACATAGAGAACGCGAGAGACAGGGAGAGAACCCTACCGCGCCACCACCCCTCCAGCCTGGTGACCCTCTCTGGACCACCGCCAGCGGCCGCACGGGCCACTGGAGGCCGGACGGGTCGCCTGACCGTGAGAACCGCGCACGAACAAGAGCAAGGCAGCAGCAGCACAGTAGCCAATCCCCCAGTTTTGAGGTACAATTTTCCCCCCTATGCATAGCCGTTTTAAGATTTATAAACTTTGTTGAAAAGCCTGTATAGCCCTCTAGGAGTCCCAATAATTAGGTCTGAGTTTCATCGAGGTTTCAAGTCAGGAAATCGATGGAAAATCGTTGAAAAACTGTCCTAAAATAGGACAGGGGACGAGAACAAGTACCCATGTTCGTGTACAGTTTTCTAGCAACCTATTTAATATTGGTACAATCTAATTAAACAGGATTAAAGACAACCTATAGGACTGGAAGGCCGTTTTTGTAGTTTTCAATTTTATCACATATATGATATTTAATTCGTTCACCAAAATCAAGAAAAACCTAGGAGAACAGTTTTCGAAAACTAGAAAATCTTCCGATACGACGTGCGTCCCGCCAATCCGGGCGACGTGGTCAGGAACCAAAAGTATCAAAAGGTGCATAATGGCTTTGCGGATGTGTGGGCTTTGATGGAATTCAAATTAGTCGCGTGTGCGCGACGAATTTGATGCGTATCCGTCGAAATTCACCGTATCGGCCTCTGTACAAATTTCCCAATTACTTTGTGCACGTTCTTTAGATCGAGATGAAACTTGTGCCAATAGAACCGTATCATTTTTCTTGTCCTGTATGCCAAGTTTGGTCCGATTCTGAGACAATTGATCGGATCACCATTTTATGGGCCCCATGATTCGATTCAACGGACGATTTTGTGTACGACCCACCGGAATCCACAATTAAACATACCGTTGGGTTAATATCATCAAAACAAATCTGTAGACATATAGTTTGATGACTTTAGAGACCATTGACTCTGGCACGCTTTTCGGTGAAAAGCGGGTCCAACGTCGGACATCATTTTGGCCCAAAATGACCGTTTTGCCCCTGTGTCTAGAATTGGACTTAAGGATAGGCAATTATAGCTAAATTGACTATTCTGAAAATGTTGGCAATATCTGTTTCATCTTTTGGAGGCAGTTGTGAGGTTTGGACTTTATGGCGTACCAGTTGACGGTATATTATTGGATTTTTGCGCTACCACCAGAGAAGATACCTTGCCTTCCTCTACAGTTTATTTACATGCTTATAGTCTTTTATTTTATATAATATTATCCAGTTCTCTAGTTGTGATGGATTTATATGATACCTTTAGTCCTCTAGTTGATTTGGCTTGATATGTTTTCTTTATACCATGTTCACCAGTTTATTGTCGTGCTTGACTTGGTAGTACAGTATACCAGCTTGTTCATATTATAGTCCATGCTAGAGAAGTCCTTACCTGTGTCATGACTGAGTTGTACCGTATTGTCACCTGTATCTTGACTGAGTCGTGTCTACAAGTATGTGTAATTGAACTGCTATTCCTGTACCATTTCCTCAACCTGCGAGTCCACAATCGGGGAGAGGGTTGACCATTTGCACCTGCGAGTCCACACTCGGGGCGAGGGTGTTTTTCTTGATCTGTTGGCACCTGCGATTCCACACTCGGGGCGAGGTTTAGTGATTAGTTCAAACCTGCAAATCCATACTTGGGGCGAGGGTTTGGTATTCCATTGATATTTTGTTCTTCCAACAGTTCATTTATGCATAGTTGATCCCGTATCCGTGTTCATAGTTACCTGTTAGTAGCCAAATGTCAGTCTCATGTCTAGTTCCTGTTTATATCCTGTTTATATTCTTATGCATGATTAAACTGTTAGATAGACATATTTTTTCTGTATCTTGCTATGTCCCCTAAGGACCTGATGATCTCTTCAGGTTAGTTATTGCGTGGAGTAGTTAGAAGTTTTGGATGGCGGATGATTATGACACTTGTGGGTTTCAGATGATTACGATATTGCTTGTGAGATTCAGGTATCGATACCATGTTTACTATCCAACTCTTGCTTTCCTTTCATTATCATGAGATATCTCATTTATTGATTCAGTTTGTAGACTCTTGTTATACTCTTTAGAGTCTTATCGGACATTATGCTAGTGGGCTGTAGACCACGACCCATAGTTGTTCATTCTTACTTATATTACTCTTGTGGATTTGAGATATAGATTGCATTGCCATGATTTGGCAGTATACCATAGCCATGACAATGTTTACGTATTCAAGTCAGGCTGGAGTCCGCTTGATGCATAGCTAGCTTGCTCACGTGCTTGCATCCGAAATGCGGGTACGGGTTGTGACATAAGCTCTGAGGTCAACCTTCTCTTTAATTCTTCAAAAGCCTTCGAACAATCTTTTGTCCACTGTAACTCTTGATCCTTACCATCAACCGTGTCATAAGCTCTGCAATCTGTAAGAAATTCTCTACGAACCTGCGATAATACCCGACAAGTCCAAGAAAACTCATAACTTCTACAACTGATATTGGTATCGACCAAGATTCTACGATAGTTATCTTTTACAGATCAGCTGAAAGTTTTTCTCCGAGATAATGTGTCCAAGAAAGGAACTCTATCAAGGCATAGTTCGCACTTACTAAGCTTAGCATACAATCTTTCATTCCTCAATACTTCCAAAACATCTCTAAGCTGTTCCTCGAAATAAAAAATAGGCTAGGGAGAAAAGGGATAAAAGTGTTTACTGCAGAAGAATTCTAATACGACTAGTCGTACCATTCTATCATAGGTATAGTATTAGCAACCTATTCTAGGATACCCACCAATTCACTCATAGCAATTACTCCTAATAGGCTTTACGCATCTGATATCCGATTACACATACTCGACTCATAATCTCACTAGGATCCACCTCTAAGAGACTTGCTCGTTTCTAGTTACCCAACATCACAATCACACCAATACCCTAGCTTAATTATATTCTATAATATAACTACAAGGTTTGTCTATTCTATTCATTTGATAAATAGAAGGTAGCGGGAACCTAAGGCTGGGTCAAACAAACCTATATAGCAATTTCAAACAACGCTAGAGTCGAGCAAAGCAGGAAGGTTTATCGAATTATTTCGACGAACGGTGTAGAGCCAAACAAGATGCATAGGATGTGGTCTAGGTAAGACTCGAGAACCATATATTTTTATGATTATGTCACATAAAGTTACTGCCATGCTAGTGTGCATCTGGCTGCAAATAACTTTCTTGTTCCATAATACGACGGATGGCTGCAGTGTACATCTATCATGCCAAATAATATAGGTTTTTGAGCTTATCTTGGCTAAATCTATGAAATATTTCCAACTTAACTTTTTATGAAAAATAAGAGAAGAGGTCGACATGCTTAAGATATGGTTCAAGTAGAATTCGAGAAACATTTGTAGCCATGATGCCATTATCTGAAGTCCTGCCTCGCTAGTATTTCTCTGGCTGCAAAACTTTGATTCTACAATACAAGGATAAATATAATATTTAAACTTTTTCTTGGACCAATCCATAAGACACTTTCCAACAACTTAGCAAAAAAACCGAGAAGAATTTCTCAAGATGTCAATAGGGAAAGGTTTAATCAAATCTCAAGTAGGAAGAATATAAAAGCAATCATGTTGAGAAAGAAGATAACATGAAAGCAATCATGCTGAAGAGTCTGAGAGAAGTCTATAATCCTATTTGTGGATGTATCATCAAGTCCTATTACTCAATTGGTTGCAGGCTCGTAGTAGTATGACTATCCTAGGTATCACCACAGCTTTGTACTATTTGTGAAGACTTGACCCGCACTTATGACTTCTGGTGTCTGTGCCCCCACTTTTCTGATGTCATAATAAGAGAAAGATACGCCCAATATGAAGATCCGTATTACTAGCACGAATAAAGAAGAATTATGGTAGAACATAATCAAAGTGGATGCAAATCAAGCAGTCAAGTGAGAGTTCAAAACGAAGTCAAGGAAGGTATCAAGTATGTGGATGTGATCCTATGGGTCTCTTCTATCTTAATTGCAGGCTCACGTCGGTACAGTAACATAACCGAAGTGATTAACGGTGACCTGCATGGGCCATCACAAAAATATTTAATGCCCGGTCCCAAATACGTAAGACCAGGAATACGAATATATGCCAGCAGCACTTCACCAATAGGCCAAACTTCACAACAAGCCAATTAGCGAAATACTTAAGCTATAAATCATGATAATATTTCAGAAACACAACACAGTCCAAAGGTATATATCTAATCACATCCATAGAGTCCACAAAGATATCAAGTCCAATAAAAAAAGTGTCTCAAATATCCAGCAGTAAAACTAATGATGTCTGTGCGGATATAACATCCCGAAACCACAGAGAAAGAATAAGTAACAATCAACTACAAGTCTGATAAAATGAAAGGAAATAATATAGAAAGTCTAAATATAAAAATGGCATGATCACTAAAAATCCTCTTACACTATCTCGTCCTCCTGTGCCGGTAGGTCTCGGGTCTCAGCTCCCGATCCGTAAACCTCTGGGTAGTCTTCAGCTTCGTCTAAGCATGGGAAATAGCCAGGTCCTTATGGGACTAGCAAGGTGCATAATATACATGCCAAGGTACAGATATAGAAATATGAACTAAGGCAATCTACTGTATCAGTTTATGTGCTATGCAAGAAAGAAACTTTTCTAGAATACCGGACCCCTTCCACTATGGTTCATAAGCACCTCAGCAAGATATTGTCTCTAGTACCATGTCGTAGAACCAAGGACAATCAATTCTCGACAGTGGTAATCCTCTACTCTGCTACAGAGCTAAAGGTCACTAAACAACGAGCCACTCGATAATAGGTCTGATATTGTAGTCAAGTTTTCCCCAACCCTATGTCTAGAATTTAGCAATGTTAAGTCTATACAGTCATCTCGATAGTAGTAGCAATAATGATAAAAAATATAGAATGCTAAAACGAGGTCAATACCACGAATAGTCATGTAAATCTCGCATCATGAATGTGTCGATGTCCTACGGCCAATCGTGTCAATGGATACATCAATATGCACGTAATGTCTAATGTCAATACTCGATATCATCATAACATCGGTACCTATCTATAAAATGGATACTAAGTATCGATATCCCTGTGTCATATAATGCTAATCAAAATGAACAACTAGAAAGTAAAGGAACAATCTGTAACCACTGTAAGACATACTTACCTGTAACTGCTGTCTATAGGTAGGCCTGACCAACTCCGGTGTCCTTGTCACTCCTTCCAAGCTCACCTATAATAATACATTATATTTAATATTCTATACCATCATACCATATATAGATTATATTAGCATCTATGTCATTTAGTTGCCATATCGTTGATACAATACTATATTTAATATATAAGTACCAACTCCTCTCATAAATAATTTATAACTATAACAAAATTAATATATTTAATTTTGGAAATTATTTATAAATAACTATATAATACCAAAATTATGTTTTCAATGGTGGAACTCTTTCACAAGAGGTCCTATGTCAATACAATACATGGATACCACAATTCGACCTATTAATTTAGTCCCAAAATAATAATTAATTAGAATTAATAAATTCTGTAAAAATTTCATAAATTAGTTAAAATAGTATTTATAACGTTAAACCTTGCATAATAAATAGTTTAATAGAGTTTCATAGAATATTGGCACTTTTGGACACAAAGAAGACAAAAAATTTCAGAGTTCAGTGATATGTCAAATGTCACAAATGTTTAAAAATAGCAAACGAATTTAAAACCTAACAAATAGATATGTGTTGGAAAGCTCTCGACGTCTAGATTTAGAAAGGATCTAAACTAATCGTAGATAGGTGAAAAACTGCTCGCGATAGAACTCATTGGTTCTGGACACCCTGTCGTAGAATCGACGCCACGGGCAAACCACTTGAAACTGTGTGATCCAACAATCATATATTAAAGTAGACACATAAAGGTAACTTCTAATTTTGGTTTGAGGTGAATCAGATGAGAAAAAGTTGATGAAACCTTATCTACAAGTCGACTAATCTGCTGTAATGTTTCAGACTTCGATTTGACAGAGTTTCGGCCCAAGTAGCTCCTACAGTTGATAAGGTGGAACAGAATGTCGAGGGGGTCACGAGAGTGGTAGTGGTTGGCACAAAAATCAAGGAGAAATCAAATTTTTGGTGGAAGGGGTGTCGGCTCTGGGGGGGTCGGCCACAAGGCTTGGCCGCTCGGGTTGGGTTTTTTTTTGGGTAGTAGGCAGTTAAAAGAGAGAGGGGGATGGTTAAGGTTTGATAGGTATTTATGTCACAAGGGTTTGGGCTTTGGTTTGAACTAATTTGGATATGATTTGGCCTTCCAAAAATAAATAATGGTAATAGGTTTCCTATTTTAGAGAGTTGTTTGACCTGGTCAACGATTGATAATATATTGCACATGGTTGTAATTAAATCTATAAAAATCACCTAAATATATGTCTACTTCGTTTTTGTAGTCTTTGATTACTAAGTTTAGTTGGACAAAATATAAAGTCTGTGAGCCATCATTCTTGGGTTCCAGTGATAATGAATAATATTTTTTTGATTCACATGTTTTAACCTTAAATGACTATATTATCACAATATTATAATTTTTAGTCGGAAAGAAATCACAATATTGTTCTGTCATAATATTTAGACAAACTTTATTTTTGCTTATATTTTGTAACGCTATAATACTTTTTGATTTATTCAAACAATTTAGTCACAAGAAAATAGTTAGTGAGATTGTAAATTCCTTTAAATCTAGAAGTTTAAAAAGTTGAGATTATTTTGGGTACAAGCCGAAGGGGTCCTTCTGTCAACCGGGCCAGCTCTAACTAGTAGGGTTGACTAGGTTTGGGTCCGAGTAGTATTTTAGTCAAATTGGATCAGAAAATCAATTTAATGAGTCTCATGTGCCATTTGCAAATAAACAGCACATAGGAACTCGATTGGGTGGTACACCATAGGCATGTGCGTCGTAGACTAAAAATGGGACAAAACTATATATTGGGTTGGGCTTAAAATTAGGATAAATGATCAAATGGCCTAAGTTGACCCAAAGTTGTGCGAAGTCAAAAGAATGTTGAAAAACAAATTTAGAGGGGAAATAATATATCAAATTGAAGGTGGACGTGTCTAGAATTCAAATATGGAATTGGGTTTAAGAAAACGATATTTTTTGTGCTTCAAAAATCAAAGCTACAAAAAACTACTAATATAGTCATTATTGACTTTAATGTTTAAAATATCTATATAAAATAAATAAAATAATTAAAAATAAATTCCAGAAATCAGGGGGCTTACAATCTTCCTCCGTATGGTCTATAGTACAAAAGTAGGAAGCATGCCAATTCACCTGCAAGGATCTAGTCAAGAAAGGAGCAAATTATAATTATATTGCAATAATGTAACTTAATACAAAATAAGATAAACGAATAGAGATGCAGTAAACTATAACAATAAGGAAAACACGTATATGAACTGGAAACAGAAAACAATGACTACTGGTAGTACATGTACAACAAGACAACTAGCAATAAACATGTATAATAAAACAGACAGTGTGTTGAAATACTTTTTGACATGTGAACGGTTGGGCTAATACGACACATCATAGATGGCTATCCACAATAAAAATGTACGGCTAACCTATACGTGCGTTGTATGACTTAGCTATCCACAATCACAATCATTGGGCTTTGTTTACATGCCTACTGAGCATTTCTCCTCCCAACTCACTGAACAATCAATAAACGAGCAATGATACAATAAGTCCTATCGTGTCACAATCGTGTCTTAACATGATAACAAATGAAAACAAAATGATAAACATCATTATAATGTACTAAGAACATAAAGCAATAGTGTACATGCCTCAAGTTAAGTTGCAGTTGATTTGTGATTTGATCATGTTGACACAGAATAGTCGCGGATGTTGTAACTACATAAGACGTCTCTAACGATAAAACAGACTGTGCCATTGAGTCCAAAACGGTCTAATTAGCCTAGGGTTGATATGAAGTAGTCAGAATCATAAAAAATAGGAACGTATGACTAGTCATGATCAAAAATACATTTAGATAAATACCTTAAAAACCAAGGCAAATCCTTTATATTTATACAAGGACCCATATTAAGAAAATACACTAATAACTATATGCTATTTTAGCATATACATTTATAAAAGGCCCCAAAACTATTTATATTAATATAATAAAAAAGATTTCTAAAACCCATAGGCTATGGCCCAAAAACTAACAAGCAGCTTGAAATAACTCCTTCTTAAGCTCGGGTCCAAGGACCAAATTCTACATTTACAATATAAATTTTGAAAAATAAATATATAGTTTTCAAAAAAAAAAAATAATAATAATAATAAAAATAATAATAATAATAATAATAATAATAATAACAGTAATAATAATACCAATACTATTAATTATCTAGCAAAATATTTACTAGCTATATATAAACATAAGTTTTTACTAAAATATCTATTAACCAAATATTTAACCTATCACTTAACTAAAATATTTACAATAATAAAATCAAAATAAAATATTAATATAATTACTAACTAATATACAAATAAATCTTATTAATTAAAATATTAATCCAAATATCCAAATATAAACTAAAAATGCTTTTCTTTTCTCATAAGCCTATTAACACATCCCAGGGCCTGGCCCAATACCTGTCACTAGGCTCCTTAACCCACAAATGAAATAAATAAAGCAAAAGGAAAATAAGGAAAATAAAACTAAAGAGGGAGAATAAGAATGGGAGGAAGAGGGAGAAGGGAATTGAAGAGAGAGAGAAAGAGAGCTTACAAAAGGTTCTCCATGAGCTCGTTGGACGGCACACCGTGCAGGCGGTCACGGTGGTGCGTCTACTAGTGTGGCGCAACAGCACAAGTCGGGGAGAAAACTCTGTTGGGAAGGTGCAGATCTCGATGCAGTACGGTGGCGGGAGCAGCCGCAGGTTCTTGGCATGGTGCGACAAAGAAATAGGTAGTATGGCCAGAGCATAAGCATTGGGCTGGTGGAGGAAACCCACCAAGGGGTTGATGGATACGAGCTCTGTCACGACCTGCACCCACTTTTCGGATACGAGTTCGTAGCCAAGTCCAGACTATGTCACAGCATCAGCAGTAGTACGCTATCGAGGTAAATACAAAAAAAAATCACTTCTATTTGCTCATTCACAATAATTCAAATATAAATCCAATTATACATCAAAATGACATTCTGGAATAAACCCACTAAATATTAAATACAAAAATTCTAATATATGTAAAATCTAAGATCGCCTCCAATATATATTTAACTCCCTTGTATGGTCCATAGTGCAAAAGTAGAAAGCATGCCAAGTCACCTGCAATGATCCAATCAGAAAAGAAGTAAAGTACAACCCTATTGCATTTATATAACTTAATACAAAATAAAGCTAGACAATAGAGATACAATGTAACAGTAAATGAACATTTATATGAACTGGAAACGATAACATTACAATAACTACTAGCAGGAATAAACATGAACAACTAAAACTAATCAAACAGTGCCTTGAAATACCTTTCGACATATGAACGGTTGGGCTAATACGGCACATTATATGATGGCTGTCATTCAATTTTGGTACAGCTAACCCATACGTGAGGTGTATGACTTAGCTATCATTCAATAACATTTATTGGGGTTTGTTTACATATCTATTGGCATTTTTCCTCCCAACTCACTAAACAATCAATAAACGAGCAGTGATACAATCAAGCCTATCGTGTCACAATTGTGTCAAAATTTGGATACTCAATGAAGCATAGTAAAAGATAGCATTATAATGTAAGCAGTACATAAAAAATAGTATACTTGCCTCAATTAAGTTGTAGTCGATTTGTGACTTATCATATTGGTACATGATAGTCGCGGATGTCATAAGTACATAAGACGACCTAAAATGATGGAATAGATCATGTCATTGGGTTCAGGACAGTCTTAGGATAGATATAAAGTAGTCAGAATCACAGGAAATAGGAACGTATGACTAGTCACGGTCAAGATTCGATAATCGAAGAAAATTCGTATAATAAATATATATAATCTAAAAAAACTTGTAAACTATATTTGGAAAATAGCTAGAAATACTATAATTATATCTTTGTTACAAACAAATTTAGAAACTAATATATATTTGTAAGTTCAACGAAATATATTGATAACATAACTAACAAATAAATTTAATAGTAACAATAGTAATAATGGTTAATAAAATGACCATATCAATAATAATAATACTAATAGTAATAGTAATAGTAATAGTAATAGTAATAGTAATAACATAATAATACCAATAAGACTTCTATAAGAATAATAAATACATACAAAAATATTGTCTTTAGCTAAAAGTAAATATCATACTCAATGAACTAAACCTAAAATAACATATATATAAGCCCCATGAATAATTTATATATAATTTAGATATAAACAAATATCATAAAACCCAAGGTCCAAACATAATACTTATAAACCTTATTTGTTATTATTATTACTAATCTCAAAAACCAGACCGAGAGCCTAATAGCTAAGCTAGCCCAATAACCCAAAATAAATAAAAACAAAACGAAGGAAAGAACTCTTTCTACAGAGTTCTTAGCGGAAAGAGAATATGAGAGCGCTCATCTCGAGGCTCGACAAGGAGACCTTCACGCCGGCGGTGAGGGAGTGGCCGCAGCTCAAGATCTGTGGGAAAGAAGAAAAATGACGCTCACCTCTGGAGCTCCGATGACTAGGAGGCTGTACCGCTAGCACGGCTCTTGGTGGCCAGATCTAGCATGGGTGGACGGTGCTTGGCACGACGGGGTAGCCAAGAACGCGAAGCCAAACACGAGGTAGAGGAGAAGCGGGAAGGCACTCGATGGCTGTGATTGGAAGGAGAAGCGACAACTCCGACGAGTTGGGGGTCTGGCTCGATAGCGAGGAGCGGTGTTACTCTCGTATTCCGATGGGAATGGCACGTCGGAGCTCGGCGTTGGGGCAAGGATGGCCACAGAGGAAGATCGGTACGGCGGTGTACTATTGTCATGGCTATAGTTGAGTGGTGTATGTGTTTATTCGGGATTTTGGGAGAGATACGGCGAGGCTTTAGCCAAGCGATAATGGTAGGGTGTTGTTTGGTGGCGGCATTGGGTGGATCAGGTGGAGGAGGGTGGCATCCTAGTGGTCAGACACAATGGAGGAAATAGAGGTGTTTGGCGAAGAAAAGAGGAGCCAGGGCCGATCACTAGGTCGACGGAGAGGCATTACAGCGAGGAGGTGGTGGTCTATCGACTTACAATGGCCGGAGTCGAGGGTGGCAGGGGGTTGTACCGATCTTCGTGGCGTAGGACAAAATGTGAGGATGGCAGGAATCAAGGTTCAAATAGGAGGTGGTCGTAGCACGGGATTGCGGTAGAGAGACTGGTACAGGAAGGTCGGGGCAGGGCTGTTAAAAGGAGCGTGTGTCCATGTCCTTGGACATAGGACACTAAAGTAGGGAATTAGGGTTATGATTAGGGTTTAGGATTTAGGGATTCGTGTCTTGTCCTACGTGACACATAACTTGGGGGGACGTGTCCGACTTGTCGAACACGAGCAAGGAAACATGTATTTGTAATAATAAAATAATAGAAAAAAAGACACCGACATAGTGCACGGCTTGGATGTTGGACAACGACACATAGGCGCAGTTTGGTTGTGTGGTGTTTGAAAGATTATGATTGTGAAAAAAATAGAGAAAGCCTCCTCTATATATAGGAGTTGGGTAATCCTAAATCGGGAAGGACTAATTATATGGATAAATATTCTTATAGATTTAAATCAATCAATTTAAATTGATTGAATCTAAATCCATCAATTGATGACAATAATAATTAAAATAATATTTAAAATAGATTTTATACTTTAAAACTTAAAGAGAATTGATAATAAGAAATTAATTTAAAAGTATTTTTTTATAAAACAAATCATATTAAAAAAATGGTTTTGACAAAGCCCTTCGTTATCAAATATCTTTTATACGATTTCAAATACAAATATATTTTCTAACTAGAAAAATATTTAAAACTAAGTAAAAAATTTGAAAAGTGGGCTTACAAATCTACTCACCTTAGAAAAAATTTGCCCTTGAAATTTCAAAGGACAAGATTAGGCACGACTAAGAATATAATCAAAAGATGATACGATCAATCGATACGAATAAGCACGACAAAGAATATAATTAAGAAAATTGTACGATTTATGATCAGTTAGTCATGCATAATCGCAGATAGAATCGAAAGAAAAGATTCAAATTAGCATGATCGAAATATAATCAAAATAGTCTAGTGGCGATCAAAAAGTCGTTAAAATGATCAAATTGGAATCAGTTTGGCACGATTAATTATTTGGGCACGATCATAAATCAACATCTAGGTACGACTTTGGATCTAATGGAATAAAATCAAAATATAGTAGTCGGTGCTAAATGACTACTAGGATGAAAGAAACTAAATGACGATTCTCGAATAGAAAATATAAGAAAGAAGGGAAGAAATACCAATTTATAGAGAAGATGGTAATAAGAAATACGACATCAAATCAATTTAGAAAATTAATAGTCATATGCCAATAAAAGATATAGCCTCTATAATATCAAAAAATGGTAAGCATATCTAAAGTCATTTTACCCATGCCTCACTAGTGTACACTTGGCTGCAGTAAACTCTTAGTTTTATGACTCAAATAAGGATACGGTATCAAATACTCTATCAACTCTATCCAATATTGACATAACATCTCAAAAGGATCAAATAATGCAACTAGGACATACTTTTAATAATATTCGATAACCTATGCTTACTTGAAATTACTTCAACTTAGGGGTCATACCTTGCCAGTGTGCTGCATACAATGAACTCGTAGTCTCCATAATTCAAATAAATGAGGACAGTGCGCGTCTGCCTTGCCATTATAAGTCACCAAAAATTATTTTAACTATATCCATAAGAATTCCAAAGGAGCTTCTAGAATTTTAAACAAACTGATCATGATAGGAAAAGTGTAAGTATCTGTCCTTGAAGTGAAAGTATCAGTTTTGAAAATAAAATGATCGAAAATAAACGAAAATGACTTGAATAATTAAATTAGTTAGGCTCAAAACTCAATAGATAGAAATACAATATTTACTCTTAGAAAAAATAAATACTATGGACAATGGGAACTGAATAAGCAGTACTGACCGCATGATATGAAAATGTTTAGAGAAGGCAGAAAATAAAAACAAAATTGCACAAATGATCAAGATTAGGAATTGAACCCTAGGAAGTCCTAATTTACCAAGTGAATAGTCTACCCACCTTTGATCATACCATCATATTTAAATACAATAGTATATCCTTTTATGAAAGATTCCTCCAATATCTAATAGGGTTTATAATTCAATAAATCTCTACGTAACTTACATGGCCTATTTAGCAACCTTAACTATCCAACAGTAAAATTAAATAAGGGACTCCTATTCCTAGTCATTCTCCTAAAATCAAATCAATTTTAATTGTGAATGAACATTTCCTAGTCGCATGCTCGTAATACTACAAATAACTTAACTACTATCATGAGTTCGCACAATTTTGTGAAAATAGACCTCCATAGGCCACCAAAAAACTTGTCATGACCCACACCCACTTTTTGGATACAAGTTCGTAGCCAAGTCCAGCTTACACCGTAGCATCGATGGTACACTACAAAATTACAGTATTTTAGCGACGGCCATTTAGCGACGGAAATTTTCCGTCGCTATTACCGTCGGATCACCGACGGATTTGTGACGGAATACCGACGAAAAGTAGTGGACAATTTTTTTTATTTTTTTTATGTCCATATCCGTCGCTACGCCGTCGATAGGTCGTCGGCCAAGCAGCGACGGTTTTATATCCGTCGCTAGAACGTCGTATATTTTGGCGACAAAAGCCTAAAATATTGGCACGAGATTTACTGACGACTTAGCGACGGAATAATCCGTCGCTACTTGGCGCGAGATTTACTGACGACTTAGTGACGGAATAATCCGTCGCTACACCATCGCTAATTTCTGTACCCTAACTTAAATTGAACCGACGGGGGGGGGGAATTTTCATTCCCCCCAAAACACTCTCTCTCTCTTCCCTCTTCCTCTCTCCGACGATCTCCCTCTCTCCGACCGGCGATCTCCCTCTCTCTCTCTAAGGTATGCTCTCTCTCCCCCCCTCTCTCTCTCTATCTCCCTCTCTCTCTCTCTCTCTCTCTCTCTCTTTACGATTTGGAGGGTTGGGGGGCTGTCGTAGTGGTCAGAGAGGGTGTGGGGCAGGGGGGTTTCGGGTACGGGGTGGGGTGGTCGGGGCAAGGGTGGAGTAGGGTGGTCGGGGGCAGGGGGGGTCGGGGAGGGGGTCGGGCAGGGGTGGGGGGTGGTCTGGGCAGGGGGGGTTCGGGTAGGGAGTGGGGTGGTCGGGGCAAGGGTAGGGTGGAAGAGGGGGCAGGGGGGGTCGGGGAGGGGGTCGGGCAGGGGTGGGGGAAGGTCGGGCAGGGGTTGGGGGGGTCGGGGCAGGGGGGGCAGGGGGGTGGAAGAGGGGGTCGGGCAGGGGTTGGGGGGGTCGGGCAGGGGTTGGGGGGGGTCGGGGCAGGGGGGGCAGGGGGGTGGGAGAGGGGGTCGGGCAGGGGTTGGGGGGGGTCGGGCAGGGGTTGGGGGGGTCGAGGCAGGGGGGGCGTAGGAGGGACTCTGGAGTCCCTGCGCAGGAGTCCTCCTCCTCCTCTCCCACAGACACACACACATACACACGGACACACACACACACAGACACACACACACACAGATACACACACACACGGACACACGGACACACAGACACACACACACACAGACACACACACACACACACGGACACACACGGACACAGACACACGGATACACACACACACAGACATATATATATATATATATATATATATATATATATATATATATATATATATAGGCATAATTTTAAGTAATTTATTAATAATATATATATATATATACACAGACACACGTCGTGAAGTCTAGTATATATATTTGATTAGCTAAGGTAGAAGTTTAGCCTAATTAAGGTTAGTTTTGACAGAGTTGACTTGGACTCCTAATTTGACCTAGAACTAGCCTAGTTGACCTATTTGTATTTTGATTGATATCATATGAATAGTTTGCCTAAGATTTGATTGGGTTGGTTTTAATGTGTGGGTAAATTAGTTTACCTTATTTTAGAGTATGACTACGTAGCTAGTGTGTAGAGTAGTATATGGTTACTAGATCCTAGTGTAGAGTAGTATGTAGAGGAGTATGGCTACTAGTGATATATAGATATGTAGGTCCATGTGTATCTGTATCGGACTATCGCTATCGGTATCGAACTATCGCTATCAGTATCGGACTATCGCTATCGGTATCGAACTATCGGTATCGATCGAACTATCGGTATCGGACTATTGCTATCGGTATCGGACTATCGCTATCAGTATCGACCGTATATACTTAGTATCGGGCGTAGCGGATTAGTATCGATCAGTATATAGGTTTGGGTTAAGATCAAGGTTCAAAGTATCGGTATCGGAATAGTAGGCCGAATAGGAGGCCGAGATAGTCGAATAAGAAGAAGGGAAGAAGGGAGGAGCAGATGGGTCCAGAGCCATGGTGGAGGAGGAAAAGTAACATGAGAGCAGTTTCCGCCGTAACATCTCCTGGCTCTGCTGGCAACTGAAGTCCAGATGCTACAAAGGACGATCCTTCGCTGAAATCGACTACAACACCCATCAGTTCAAGTTCATTCCTATATGAGTAGATTCCAATGCCATAGAAGCCATCAGTTTGTTGACCTTCCTCTATGGCATTGGAATATACTCATATAAGAATGAACTTGAACTGATGGGTGTTGTAGTCGATTTCAGCGAAGGATCGTCCTTTGTAGCATCTGGACTTCAGTTGCCAGCAGAGCCAGGAGATGTTACGGCGAAAACTGCTCTCATGTTACTTCTCCTCCTCCACCATGGCTTTGGACCCATCTGCTCCTCCTTTCTTCCCTTCTTCTCATTCGACTATCTCGACCTCCTATTCGGCCTACTATTCCGATATGCGTTTGATACGGTCTACCTACCTATATACTGATACTAATCTGATACTCTCTGATATTAAGTACATCCGGCTTACTAGCTAGCGGATCCACCAGTTACATGATTATATACTAATTATGTAGATTGTGATACTAAGTAGCCTCGTCGTAGGCCTAGCGTGTTATCCACAAGTTTAGTTTTTCTTACGTATGAGTATCGATATCGGGCTATTAATTCTTATGTTTAGTTTGTCTTACGATACAGATATTCACATCAAATCGAGCATGAATCGTTACTTTGTTGATCGTACATGGATGTACAAACGACAACACGAGAGCAGAATTGTGTGTGAGTGACGATTTTCAGGCAGGTGTGGAAGTATTTCTTAAGTATGCCATGAACAAAACTCAGTATATGGACGATAACAAAATCAAGTGTCCATGTGTTAATTGTCACAATAGACGTTTCGAAGAAGTGATGACTGTGAGAGATCATTTGACCCGTAAGGGTTTCGTACGTGATTACGGCCTGTGGTCATCGCAAGGTGAATTATATTCAGAAAGACAGGCTGCAGAAGCTGGTACTTATGCTTTTGATGATAATGCTGCAACGGATGTCCTCGAAGAAGACGGATGCTTTGTGGATTATGGAGACATGCAGAATCTTGCACGAGATATGGTGTATGCTGCGGCAGGGCCTAATTTTGATGGAGGATCCTAATCCGAGGCAAAGGAGTTCTATGATATGTTTAAGGACGCAGATACTCCTCTATATCCTGGTTGTGAGACTCATTCCGCACTGTCAGTGACGATGCGGTTGTTGAACATAAAGTCTGATTTTAACTTTCCACAAGCTTGCTATGATCAGATCACCAATTAACTAATGAGGTGTTACCGAAGGAATCAAAGAGCTCCCAAGAAACTTCTACAAGTCAAAAATGATGGTTCGACAACTGGGACTGGGGTACGAGAAGATAGATTGCTGTCGCAACGGATGCATGTTGTATTACAAAGAGAATGCGTATTAGAAAGTTGTTGGTTCTGTAATGCGGATCGTTACAAGACAGTACAGGGAAAAGGAAAGTCAACTAGAAAACGACGTCCTTACAAGTATATGCATTACTTGTCGATCATGAAGCGCTTACAGAGGATGTATATGTCTCTGAATACAGCAAAACACATGACGTGGCACAGTGAAGATCGCATAAAGGACGAAGGAGAATTGTCACATCCTTCGGATGGGGAGGCGTGGAAATATTTTGATTTGTGTCATCCAGATTTGCTGCAGAGCCTAGAAATGTACGCCTGGCGCTATGTTCTGATGAATTCGACGATGAAGATGATGATGATGATGAGGCCGAGGCGAGGAAGAGGACGATGACGATGATTAAATATCGCTATATTTTAGTTGTATCTTGAAGCACCCAATATCTAGTCTCGAATCCTAAATTACCCTATTACATTTGGATTTACAATTACAAGTCTAGTGGAACACAGATGCCCTTTCATCAAAAGTTACAAGAATTGTACTTGTTGTATTGGTGCATGATTTTATCAGATTTTGTGTATCTAGCTTTTATTCGTACTTCAGATTGTAATATTTATTTCAGTTTGGGATATTTGCGTATTAGTATGAGTTTCTTTTTGCAGATGGCACTCCTAGGCCTACTCGTCTGGGCGGCACTCATCGCCCTGCTGCTGGTATGGATATGTTTAGTTTTATATTCATTATAAATCTATGTTGTCGGTTTTGTTTATGTGTTCTATTTACAGGGCATGGTTGCGAGCACCCGTACTGGTGGTGCTGGCCGTGGTGTGGCGGTGGCGTGGCGGCGGCGGGGCGGTGGTGGTGGTGGTGGGGCGTGGGCGTGGGCGTGGTAGTAGCGGTCGTGGTCGCCAGCCGCATTCCCCGGATGTGACCTCCGATCCGACTTGGAGAGCCCGGACACAGGCTCTTCCCGCCGTCATTCTTCCTCGGTGCCACCGACATCGTCGTCGAGGCCTGTGACTCCATCCGCTAGCAGATCCGTTCGCCCCAGGATGTACCAGCGGATGCAGCAGCAGATACAGCAGGGGGCCCAGCAGTTACTGCAGGGTGCGCCTCGGAGTACCCTGGAATTCAGTTTCATCCTGTTACCGGGGAGTACGTGCGCGACCCGCGGATCCCCCGACGCCACCAGAGAGGCTGGTGGGCGAGTTCCGACGAGAGCTATGGCCCGCTGGTGAATCGTAAGTAAATTTAAGTTAATTTATTAAATTTCTTTCATTTATTCAAGTTAATAATCCAGTCGTTGCTTCTTTTATAGGTTTTCCCGTGGGATACTGCCCGAATTCTAGGGCGCATTATCGGGATAACTACCATGGCCCCTACCTTAATTTTTCTGAGGTGCCTCAGGACATGAAGTACGTCTGGCTCGACGAGATGAGGGTATAAATCCGTCGGTGAATTATTAATTATTCTTTAAATCATTAAATTTTTTATTACGTGATATTGAATTTGTATGTCAGAGGACGTTCTGGTGGCCTCCCCATCGCGAGAAGGCGATCCGCAGGACCTACAAAGCCGTCGCCGGGAAGAAGATACGGGATGCGGTGTACGACCTTCGTACGCGCATACGAGGAAGGACTGGATCCGGGCGAGTACTATGAGCAGATGTTGGAGAAGATGGATACTCCGCAGTTCAAGCTGAAATCGGAGAAAGCTAAGGCTAATCGACAGGTCGGGGTCTGCATACGGGGGGATCAAGGCCCCACGCATCGATGCGTGCAGATTTGGTGAGATAGCGCAAATTCAAATTCATTCTATTATTAATTCGTACTGTTAATATACGAAGTTAATTAAATTTTACGTATGCAGGCCCAACGGGCGGTGAAGCAGGGAAAAGAGGCGGAGACGGTCACCGCTCACGATGTATTCGTGCATACGCACAAGAGGCGAAAGGACGGGAGTCGTCGACGCGAGGGCCGAGGAGACTGATGTAAGTACTTACGTTATGAGATTTATGTTAGAATAAAATTATTGTTAAGTTATTAGATAAACTAGGTTTCAGACTATAACTTAGGGAAACATAGGATTTAGTTATAACTTAGGAAAACTTATAGTATAAACACAGTATTGGATAGGCTGCGTATCGTGAGGCACTTAGTCGGCTTGAGATCGAGCCCCCTTCCGAGAATGTCGGCGAAACGACGCCCACCCAGACGCACTCTTCTAGGGCCGCTCGCTACGACGATGTGTTCGTAGAATCCGTCGGCGGCGTTAGAAAAGGGCGCGTCTACGGCTTACGTTCCATGGCGCCCTCGTTGCAGCCGTCCCCGAGATATCCACCGCCTCCGCCTCCCCCAGTGCCCCGGTTGACGATGTGAGGGCGCAGCTTGCGACTCTGACCTCGCGCGGTGTCAGATTTGCGGGCGATAGTGTTGGGGCGCTATCCGTCTGCTCCCGGTCCGTCTGCTCCCGGTCCGTCTGCTGGTGCTCCCGGTTCATCTGGTGGTGCTCCCGGTCCGTCTACTGCTGCTGCCGGTGCTTCGGATCGACCTGGTCCTTCTTCCCCCGGACGGCTTTCGTTTAAACCGCTCTGCGGACGCCCGCATCATATCGGATAACACCATCTTGACGCTCCTTGACATGTTGTCGCCAGAGCAGCTACGCGCGCTTCCAGACCATGTCTTGTCCCAAGTGCCGGCACACACGGTGGAGGAGTACATACGCAAAGCGGATGCGGCGGCACGAGCACGAGACGATCCGGACGGGTTTGATTTTGTTTATGTTGTTGGTTTTGTAGACATTTGGATACATTGTATGTTCGGGATTTTTTTTATGTTTGGATAATTTAATGTTGGATATTGGATATATTGTGTTGGCAATATTTTGTTGGATATTGGATACGTTGGATATTAGTGTCGGATATGGATATTTTGCATTGGATATATGGTGTTGGATATTGGATACGTTGGATATTCGTGTTGGATATGGATGTATGGTGTTGTATTGGATATTTTGCATGTTTGATATTGTGTTGGATGTGTTGTATAAACAGGAAAGAGTCTGTTTGCAGTATTTTTTTTCAAAAATTAGAAGTTAGCGACGGACTGGCGACCACTCAGCGACGGATAGTCCGTCGCTAACTGGAGAAACTGAGGTTAGCGAAAGAGTGGCAACGTAAAAACCGTCGCTACCTGGAGCATTTCAATAAAGCGACGGATTGGCGACGGACGATCCGTCGACCTGGTGCTGTTTGATGTCCATAAATTTTAGCTTTCGCGACGGATTGGCGACTAACTACGGCGGACTGGCGACAAAGTCCCGACGGACTATCCGTCGCTAACTGTAGGAATTTAATGTATCGACGGATTGGCGACGTAATATCCGTCGCTACCTGGAGAATTTTATATTGAGCGACGATTTAGCGACGGAATGTCCGTCGACCTGGTTCTGTTTGATGTCCATAAATTTTGCAGTTAGCGACGGATTGGCGACTAACTTACGGCGGACTGGCGACAAAGTCCCGACGGACTATCCGTCGCTAACTGTAGGAACTTAATGTATCGACGGATTGGCGACGTAATATCCGTCGCTACCTGGAGAATTTGACATTGAGCGAGGTTTAGCGACGGAATATCCGTCGACCTGGTTCTGTTTGATGTCCATAAATTTTACAGTTAGCGACGAATGTTTTGTCGCTAATACGACGCTAATCCGTCGTACACCTCGGCGGATTAGCGACGGCATAACGACGACTGCCGTATGGGAAAATCTCTGATACGCTTTTACCGACAAATTTACGACGGATTAGCGACGGATATTGCGTATCAGAAAATCACTGATACGGTTTTGTCGACTCTTTAGCGACGGAGTTTTCCGTCGGTAACCCTATATCCTGATACATGTTTTGACGAAAGCTAGTCGGTAATCCGTCGCTATATATATTTAAATGCGTCGACGGTATTCCGTCGCTAAGTCGTCGCTGAGCGGAGTAGTAGTGACGGATATGTTTTAGCGACGAGGTTATTCCCAACGGCTGTTTTACCAAAATATCCGTCGATAAACCGTCGGTATTTATTTTTGGCGACAGACTACCGACGGATAAGGCCGTCGGTAAATCCATGTATTTGGTAGTGGTAGTACGCTGTCTAGGTCTCGATATCAATCTCAATTACAACAAAATCACATCTATTTGCTCATTCATAATTATTCAAATACAAATCCAATTATACATCAAAATATAAATAAGGAAAAACCCGCTAAATATTAAATACAAGAATTCTAATTTATCTAGAATCTAAGGTCACCTCCAAGATATCTGTAACTCACTTGTATGGTCCATAGCGCAAAAGTAGGAAGCATGCCAAGTCACCTGTAACGATCCAGTCAGGAAAGAAGCAAAGTACAACCCTATTGTATTTATGTAACTTAATAAAAAATAAAGCTAGACAATAGAGATGCAATATAATAGTAAAGGAACATGAATATGAACTGGAAACGATATCATGTACAAGAACTACTAGTAGGAATATGTATGAATCAGGACAACTAGAAAATGAACATAAACAAGTAAAACTAATCAAACAATGCTTTAAAATACCTTTTGACATATGAACGACTGGGCTAATACGGTACATCATATGATGACTATCATTCAATTTGGTATGGCTAACCCATACGTGAGGTGTATGACTTAGCTATCATTCAATAAACATTCATTGGGGTTTGTTCACATATCTATTAGCATTTTCCCTTCCGACTCACTAAACAGTCAATAAATGAGCAGTGATACTATCAAGCCTATCGTATCACAATCATGTCAAAATCTGGATACTCAATGAAACACAGTAAAAGATAGCATTATAATATAAGAAATACATAAAGTAATAGTGTACTTGCATCAATTAGGTTGCAGTTAATTTATGACTTGATCATGATGGCACAGGATAGTCGCAGATGCCATAAGCACGCAAGACGACCTCAAATGATAGAATAGATCGTGTTATTGGGTCCGGTACAATTGGATTTGTATTTGAATAATTGGATTTGTACACGTAAGACGACCTCAAATGATAGAACAGATCGTGTTAATACAAATGTCTGATATTCTATATTGTAGATAATATGGTGTGTGGTGTCACACAGAAGATCATATTATCAGTTCCCTATGGAGTATATAAATAGTTCACAACCTAGATGGACTTGGACAATCTATTGGAAAGGTTATAGTATAATCTGGTATTAGTCTATCTTGACTATAGGTTTACACTAGTACACTTTGTGTGTATTGAACAGGACCTCTTGAGATCGTTCTCTTTGTACTGACTACATAAGAGAAAACACCTCTGTTATTATGGATGCTTGTGCTCTTAACTCGGATATAATAACGGACATGTATATGTAGTGTGCATTATTTTGACTCATAAAAGAGTGAGATTCATTATAGATCAACAACCTCTATGAATTGGATAATAACATTGTATGTATGATGGGTTGTTGATTATAAATAGAATTCATGTCCCGATACATCGGGATGATGATGTCCCCTTAAGGAGCTCATAAGGATTGTCATGTAAACCCTGCAGGTAGATTATATCCGACATGACAAATAAAGTTGAGCGGTACTACTTAAGGATAAAAGATGTCGAATCAATATAGTTGTCAGTAACTTAATTTGATCGACGGACATACGATATCTTAACATGGGGAACCAAACGAGCATATAAAAGGAGCCCACAAACATAATTTGGGATTAGAAAGGTAGTACAACAATAGCTCATTAGTGGACCGAGCTATTGTTAATGGGCCTGGATTGTGTGTTCGGGCTGAACACGGGATATCCAGATCCATTAGGAGGCCTAACCCTAATTTCTCCTCATGGTCCCTATCGTAGCCTATATATATCCTCTATTCTTTGGCCGCCATATTACCGATCAGAAATCTGAAACTTTTTCTAAATTCGTGATTCACGTAAAGAGAAAAAGAGAGGGCTGCCAAGGAGAAGAAAAGGTTGGGAGATCGTCGCCCATACGACGTCCAACTCGAGGAAGGAATACATGCAGAAGATCTTGGGGTCGTCTGCTCGAGTTTGCTAGGAATTACTTGTCTCCTTTCCGTCACAGGTATAATTCGTGAACCCTAGTTTCCGCCTATGAAGGGTTAGAACACGTATTATATCTGTTTAACTTTCTATCGATCAATACGCACACCAAAGAAAGGGTCCTGGGAATCTCCAGTTCCATCAATTGGTATCAGAGGCACTTTGGATCTACGTATTGATTGATACGTCCATGTTGTCCAATAAAACCTGTGCTGTGTAATAGTCGGTAGATGTAGATCTGTTCTAACTTGGTTTTGTAGGCATTAGGTCCAACTATTATGGTCCAATGCATGTTTTTGATTGTGTTGTTTAAACTACGAACATGTCATGGATGTTGTTGTTGCTGTAGATGTAATTAAAATCACGAGGGTTGATCGTGCTTAATTTTAATTTTACAATCTAGATTATGTGTGAACTCCTTCGGGAGGCATAAGATTAATGTAATTTTAATTTTTGATCAGTCGTGATGGCGGAGGTGGCTGTTTCTGATGTCGGACGAGATGCTGGTTTTAAGAAGTCCAGAGGCAGACAGATGATTTTCGATGAAGGAATCGACAGCCAAATCTATTTTTTTTAAAATCGGGGCGCTGCCCGAACCCCGCGACTGACCGGGAGGTCGAACCCCGAATAGATCTGCGCAGCGCCAGATTTTGGATTCGGATAGTTAAGGACGGAGCAGCAAAGATGACCATAATAGTTGGATATTTTCTATTATTTTGTCATTTTATTTTTTCTGATTATGCATGTTTATTGTGTGGTTGTTTTTTTGAAAAACCAATCCTACATTAATAATGGACATAATATCAACTAGTAGAAAAACTCTCATTGTTAAATAACTAAGTGGGAGAGGATATTATTTAGTTTAAATTCTATGGTCTCCATTACTGGTTTGTAGGTGATGTAATTATACTTGCGTGTTGGCTATATTTCTTTCCTCCATATCGAATGAGATAATAATGGATCACCATTACAACTTCCTTAGGGATAATTGTAGAAAGTTACCAAGTATGTGTTCACTTCTCCATCTGAAGGAATCATTACAAGGTAATGGACTTAGTTAAATAATGGTATACACTTAGATACAAATAATGGTATCCTCCCCATCGGAGCCACTGCTATTATTTGTATCACCAGAGCATGACCAGCATATTAATTTTATTTGTCATAAAGTTATGTTGACATGATAGTAAATTTAATAAGAAAAATCTACTTGAACAAAGTTGAATTGTATACGTCCATACTATCGTGGCATGCTAAATTCATGGTGTTCAAGGTGTTGGTGAATTTCTTATTATTGTTTTGAGGGAATCAATATTAGTTAATTCAAAAAGTTTTTTTTTTGCCCTACATAATTTTATTTATGTGATTCTCAGGATTTCAAAAATGGGTTCTTTCAGTCCACTTATGGTGATTCTTAAAGAAAACAAACTTACTGGACCTAATTATATTGACTGGAAACGTAATTTGGATATTGTTCGACTGCTGAGGAGTACAAATATGTACTTGTTGAGGAATGCCCACCTAAGCCTGATGCTAACTCTGATGAAGAGGTCAAAGAGGCTTATAAGAAGTAGAAAAAGGTAGATGAGATGGCACGGTATTACATTCTGGCATCTATGTCAAATGTACTGCAACATCAGCATCAGGCCATGGCCACTGCTTATGACATGATGTATAACCTCAAGGAACTCTTCGGACATCAGAGTAGAGCAGCTAGGCAGTTTGCTATGAAATTTTTATGAATACAAAAATGGCTGGGGTACACCAGTAAGGGATCATGTTCTCAAGATGATGGGTCATCTGAATGAGATGGAGACCCTTAGAGCTAAAATCGATGGAGAATCCCAGGTCGATATCATTCTCGGGACTCTGCCTAAAAGTTTTGACAATTTCTGCCTTAATTACAATATGAACAAAGGTTGTATAGTGGCAGAACTTGTAAAAGAGCTACAGGATGCTGAATCTCTCTTTAGGCAGAGTGGTCATGTTTTTATTTCTGAAAAGGCTTCTACTTTTGAGCCAAAAGGCGGTAAAAAGAAGAATAACATTCAGAAACAGCAAACTCAGCAAAGAAGGCCATGGGACCTCAAGGCGCGTGTGAAAAAGCCGAAAGGCAAATTTTCAAGTGCAAGGGTCAGGACATTGGAAGACTGATTGTCCACTTCTCAAACAAGGGAACAAAGAAGGTATCTTCTTTACTAGTAATTGAAACATATTAGCGGTGTTATCTACCGGCACCTGGTGTGTAGATACAAGAGCCACTAATCATGTCTGTAATACATTGCAGGGGTTCCAGAAAACCAGACGGCTCAGTGATGGAGGATATGCTGTTCATGGGTGATGCTACAAAAGTATCAGCGTTGTATTAGAAGATGTTACTTTATCTTTTGGTAGAAATAAGTCTTTGACATTGAGAGATTGTCTTTATGTACCTCACTTAGAAGGAATTTAGTTTCTGTTTCATGTTAGTTAAGGATGGATATTCAGTTTATTTTAATGACAATATTGTTATTAGAAAGAATAAATTTTATCTATTCTGGTGCATTGGTTGATAATTTGTGTGCCATTAATCCTATTTTGTCCACAATGCAACTTATGGAAATGAATAATATGTCATCTAACTTAATAAGAGAAAAGAACCTTCTTGTATGAACCAAGCATATCTTTGGCACTTGCGATTGGGGCATATTAACCTATGAAGGATTCAAGACTAGTTGAAGATGGACCTTTGAGTTCATTGGAAGTGGAGGCACTACCAGTCTGTGAATCCTGCTTGGAAGGTAAAATGACCAAAATGCCTTTACGGTAAAGGGGTGTAGGGCCAAAGATGTGTTGGAATTGGTTCATTCTGATTTATGTGGACTCATGACTATCCAAGCTAGAGGTGGCTTGAATATTTTGTCACATTTATTGACGATTATTTAAGGTATGGATATATTTATTTGATGCACCGTAAGTCTGAGTGCTTTGAGAAATTCAAAGAGTACAAGGCTGAAATGGAGAAACGTCATAGAAAATGTATCAAGTCATTACGATCAGATCGTGGTGGTGAGTACCTCTTTGGAGAATTTAGGGATTATTTATCAGAGGCTGGGATTGCATCCCAATTGACTGCACCTGGAATGCCACAGCAGAATGGTGTAGCCGAAAGAAGGAATATACCTCTTATGGAGATGGTTAGATCAATGATGAGTTATTCGGATTTGCCAGATTCGTTTTGGAGATATGTCTTAGAGACTACAGCTTATATTTGAACTTGGTTCCCTCTAAGTCAGTACCTCTTACTCCCACAGAGCTGTGGATTGGGCGTAAGCCTAATCTGAAACATGTTCACATTTGGGGTAGTCCAGCACATGTGCTGAATGGGAAAGCAGATAAGTTAGAATCTGTACAGAAGTACGCTTGTTTGTAGGCTATCCAAGAGGGACAAAAGGAGATTTATTTTATAGTCCTAAGGATCAGAAGGTCATTGTTAGCACCAAAGCCTGATTCTTAGAGGAAGACTGTGATGAACCATAAACCCACAAGTAGAGTTGTTCTAGAAGAACTGAGACGTGAGACACCAAGTACTTCAGTACCAACAGTACAAGAGGATAAACCACAATAACTACACAACGTGTCACAAATATTACACCACAACCGATAGTACCTCATCGTAGTGGGAGGGTTGTGATACAACCTGATAGATATATGTCTTGGAAGAGTCGTCAGACTTCGTCCGGAGAACAAGATTATGATCTTTGTACCAACAATGAAGCACTCCATGATAAAGATACAGAGTCTTGGCAAAAAGCAATGATATCTGAAATAGAATCTATGGATTCTAATCAGTCTGGGAGCTTTTAGAACCACCCGTTGGTGTAAAAGCCATTGGATGCAAGGGGTCTATAAGAGAAAAAGAGGATCAGACGGTAAGGTTGAAACCTTTAAAGCTCGTCTTGTAGCAAAAGGTTTTACTCAAAGAGAGGGTATCGATTATGAGAAAACCTTTTCCTGTAGCCATGCTTAAGTCTATCCGGATTCTTTTATCTATTGCAGCTCATCTCGATTGTAAGATTTGGCAAATGGATGTCAAGACAGCTTTCCTTAATGGAAGTCTTGAGAAAGACATATATATGAAGCAACCAGACAGGTTCATTAAAAAGGGCCAGGAGCATCTTGTTTGTAAGCTCAAGAAGTCCATTTATGGACTTAAGCAAGCTTCCAGATCTTGGAAAATATGTTTCATCAGGTGATAAAATCCTATAGATTTGATCAATGTCAGGATGAATCATGTGTATACAGAAAGTATGACAAAAATGTGGTGGTGTTCCTAATTTATGTGGATGACATCTTGCTCATTGGAAATAATTGAAGGTGTTCTGATATAAGGGTATGGTTATCCAAACAGTTTGATATGAAGGATTGGGAGAAGTAGGTCACATCCTTGGGATCAAAGTTCTACGAGATCGCAAGAAAGGATGTTGGGCTTATCCCAAGCTTCCTATATCGATACTGTACTAACTCGTTTTAGTATGCAAAATTCTAAGAAAGGTTTCTTACCTTTTAGACATGGAATTGCTCTAAAAGGAGCAGTGTCCGAGGACACCTAAAGAGATAGAGAACATGAAGGCAGTCCTTATGCTTCAGCAGTAGGAAGCTTAAGTTATGCAA